>BQNB010013178.1:0-73297 GCA_026074375.1 Tanacetum coccineum | reverse complement strand
GTGCAATTTCCCCACCATTACAGAGATAAAAAAATTTCACTTTGACACAAGAAATACAAACTTAACACGAAAGCAACTAGCAACTTTGATTAAAATAGGCTTAATCTACACGGTAGGCTAAGATGCAAAGGTGTAACGAAACATATAATATGGTGTAGAAAAAGAAAATAATGTCTCAACAGGTTGTTCTAGGGAATCTTACTCTAAAAATGAGAGTAAACAAAGGGTTACAAGGGGTTTAACTAACCAGTGTAGTTAGTTAATTTTACGACATGTAGGCTATTTGGTTTAATCCTAGAAATTTTTTAGTTGAACATGTTCCTCTATCTAAATCCATAGTACTAATCATTGCAGTCTTGAGTGATATACCAAGCCAAGTTCTAAAGTCCACTACATCACCGACACACTCATAATTTTGTGGAATTTTTAGTAAGCAATTGGAAATGGAATAGGCTTAATTCTCATAATATGTATCAAGGGTTATAGTGCGCTAGGTAATGTAACTAGTGATTTTTACAAAAGTCATGCTAATTTTTTTTAACTTGGCCTATTTTTAAGCACTTTGCATGTTATTTTGTAAAAAAGAAGACAAGTACGTTTTAATTCTCCACCCCCCCCACTTAAATTATACAACATCCTCGTTATATAGATAAAACAATAAAATTATAAGGGAAATTAGAATTAGAACGAGAAAACTCCCTTGATATTTTGCTCCGAATGATTCTCCATTTTGAGTTCTTGAGCAAAATGTTTGTTGAACAGCCGTCTTGAGATTTCAAGACTCCAACACTTCAAGATTTCTAGATTTATTAATACTCCACCAACGTTGTCGATTTGTTCCAGTAGGTCCTGTGTAAATTCTCAGAAAACAAATACAATTCTATCTTCGTGTATTCGCTGGTTAGACTCGAAATAAAAACCTAAAACTGATACATTGGATTTAGCAAATCGTTTGTTACAAAAAGCCCGAAGCTTAACTTGTTCATTGTTAATTATACAAAGATTTCAGTTCATAACAAATATTTCCCCAAAATGTAATACAACCAAATCTTTAAGCATGTGACATCCAAATATAACCACCAATGTATCCCCTTGTACTCGTGCCTTATTGACCTCCTGAAAAACATTGCTTTAAAACGTCAACAATAATGTTGGCGAATTCATAGGTTTGTAAAAGGTATAAGTGTAGGATCGCAAGATTTCCCCGGTGATAATACATCAAATGTAAACATCACAAAAATGTCATTACGTTTCCCTAAGCTCATGATACTGAAGCTCGACATATATGAATTGCAATATAAAATTGCCTACATTGCCCTTGATGATGTTCAACCCAGAACATCCCAAATCCGACATGATATACGTTCGTTCCCGGTGATAGCTAGTCACCCGAACGGGGGCGTCACTCCCAAATAGATCTATTTATAACATTCGCGCTTACAATCCAGTAATTAACCAACTCATAATAATGGGCTCATTGGGTATTGTTACCTAGGCGAACACGTAATCATAATATAAAAATGTCCACTTGCGTCCAATTGTAAAAACATGCATATGTTTCTCACCCTAAAACTTGTAAATCATTGTAATTGTAAAACATGGGGCTATGAACTCACCTTGGGTGTATGAATACCAAGTATATCACAGAAAATGCGTCAGATAAACGCCGAATGCAACCTAATTAATTATAGGCCGTATAAGTACTAAGCACTTTGAATAACTACTACCATATATAATTCTATATAGCTACATCACCATCTAATTGTATTTGTAAAACAACACTTATAAATTAAAAACGTTTATAAATATTACTTTAGTAAAAACGACATAACTTTCTCGTTTTAAGCCCGTTTTGACACGTTCTTTCTCACCGTAAGAACTATAGAGCTTTCGTATTAAAGGAGTATGTGTCAAAATATAACATTTTATACTTTGAGTCCTCTGGTGAACAGTAACTTTTACTGTTCATGGAATTTTATAAAATTATTCGTCGTAAACTCGTAAATGTCGTATTTTATCAGTTTTAGCTCCGATTTTAGTGATTCTTGCGAGCACGTCTTCGTAATTATAAATTCTATCAAAATATAACATTTTTCAAAAATATGTATCTATTATGAATAGTGATTTTTACTGTTCATGATTTATAAAATTATTTTTATAAACTTTAATTACCGTAAACTTGCGAAATTCATAACTTCTTCGTTATTGATTGAAAAATTAAAATTCTTAATGTTTTGGAATCCTAAAAATATGTACTATCTGAGAAAAATAATAAATATTTAATATCAGAAGTGGTGTGTAACGTGTTTTTATAAAATTTCTTTTATAAACCCATTTATTATCGTATAACTTGTAAACTACGTATCTTCTTCGTTATAAATCAGTTTTTCAAGTTCCTTATATTCCCGGATTCCTCATGAGATGTAGTATTTTATAAAAATATAAAATAAATATGTTATATATTCGAATTTGATCAGAATGTTTTGAGTTTTTCTTAAAAACATGTTTAAAACTTGATTGTGTAACTTTTAAGTTTAACCACCTTGTTACAAGTCCATTACAACACTCATTATCACATGTCTTACATCCTTAGGGTCTCTAATCCATGTTTTGTCCATATATTATCCAAGAATCACAAGATCCAATTGTGTACATATTTATTTATCTATGAACTTTCATTAGTATACCTTTTAGTTAACTTGTTTATATATACTTTTTATACATAAACAACACTTGTACATTATTTATACTTCTATTATAACATCCATGTAACATATATAAAAGTTTACCAAATCATAAACAAGTGTAAAATTCTATTTTTCATGTAGATAAGTTCATTAGATGGTGATTAACTACACAAATATTATATATGCATAAAATCACAAAAGTAAAGAGATTAAGGTTTTTAGATGACCTTAATATGAAGTGCGGTGATGAACAACCCAATCTAAACCCTAATTTAGATGACAAACCCAAGCTTGCAACACCAAGAATACCCTAATTCCAAGCTAAACCCTAATCTTGAACCTTCTTGCTTTAACAATTATAAACCTTAAACCAAACTTCTAAACACCTTAGGTTATCATAGAAATGATGTAAGAATACTTGGAAATGTAGTAACTAATTTTTGTATGGTTTGTTTATGTGTTTTGAGGTGTGTCGTGGCCTAAAGGAGGAAAAAGGGAGAATATGTTTTAATTTTTACTTAGCAAATGCATATGTGTGTGTGTTCTTTACTAGTGAAGGCCTTATATACTCTAAAAACTAGTCAAGATCACTATTAGGAGTCTTAGACAAGATGAGGAATTCATGGGAAGTTATTCGTCAAAGAAACATATGTTTTAATTAGTTGTTGTAATGTTACAAATCATGTGCAAGAAATACAGATATTTTCCTTTGAACGTTCTACCAAACCCGGCCATAGGTTGATATATATGATGAAATTTAGTAAATTTTGGGTATTGGGTACAATTGTGGGTATTTGTTGAAGCGTAGAAAAGTTTTGGTGGTTCCGGGCATGCCTAAACGTATTTTATCGCGAAACGTAAACGTTTTACGTAACTAATAAAAATAAAATGAATAAAGTTAATAATTATCCTCAAAATAATTAACTTAACACTTGCTTATGTAAACAATTAATTGTTTGAATGCCCGTTTACGATTGAATGATCCATTTTTAGCTTATGCATTTAAACATAACGATTTTACGATTTAAAAGCAAACGCTACAATACTAAAATAAATAATGAATTTTATTAAAAGTCCGTAAAATGACCCTAACACATGGGGTCTGTTTATACATATTTCAGCAAGGTCCTGCAGAAACGATTAGAAGACGAGTACAATTTCTATTCGCTACAATAGGTACAAGAAAAAAATTAAACACAACACCTGTACAGAGATCAATACCCGTATCCCTAAACCCTAGATAACGCCGTAGTGGTTCCTATACAAAAAACAATTAAATACTGGAAATTAAATATTTAGTTTTAAAACTAATAACGTCTAGACACGTCTATACGCCGTATCCAGAGCGGTTCGATACGTCGTATAAAGTTTCTGGGAAGACAGACTCATGCTACAAACAATTAAAATGTGACAAACAATTAAAATGACCGGGTTGTCTCCCGGGAAGCACTTTTGTTTCATCTGGTCTTTAAGTTTGACCTTTTTCCTTCTTCTTTTCATTCGTCATCCATAATTCGCTCGCACTTGTCCCCGAGAGAGAATTTCTTCATAATCATTTGGCATGATGCGTACTTCTTGCAAAATTTCATGCCGAGCACAACGTCTTTTGTTATATCATCACCGTCAATGATGGTAAAACCTGTGATAATAGAAAAACTTCTGACGAAAATAGGTATATTGATCAAAGTTCTGGCATGACTCATCCCTTCATCCTTGTTCTTAATTATGGAATAATAAAAGCTTTTAGAAATTAAGTTAATGGACAAGGAAGGGAGGAGGTCAGCGTTGACATACTTATACCCGATTACACAAGAAAATTTCATTTTATAAGAGCCGGTTTTAACAAAAGTTGGCTCAAAATCAACATCTCGATTCATTTTAGGTTCTAGAGGTGTGTCCAAATCATTTAATTCTATGTAGTTACCATAAGTTGGGTCGAATGGTTCATCACTTTCTCCTATAAAGCTCTATTTTTGAAATCACACTTGTTTAATCACAAATACACCTTTTGATTAATGCCTAGGTGGGCTTAATACTTTTAAAAACAAGTTTTTCTTCCCCGACCCTTAAAGTAATCTTCCTTTTAAAGACATCAATCTTGGAATGGGCAGTTGACAAGAATGGTCGTCCGAGGATTAAAGGGACATCGTCATCCTCGGGTATGTCCAAGATGATAAAGTCTATAGGGAAAATAAATTTGCCTATCCTTACTAGCACATTTTTGGCAATACCCCTTGGTTGTTTTATGGTTCGGTCAGCTAGTTCGATGGTCAACCTAGTGTGAGATAAAATTCCTAGACCAAGGTTGGTGTAGGTAGAGAATGGCATAACGCTCACACTTGCTCCTAGGTCAACAAGAGCTTTATCAAAACAGATATTATGAATAAAACAAGGTAAAGTAAAGCTCCCTGGGTCTTTTTCTTTCTGAGGCAAGGTGTGATCATAAGCATCCAGAATCTTCACATCTTGTGCCTCTCTCCAATCATCACAGCCAAAGTTTTGCAGTCGTCTTGGAAAAGGGACTGTTTCAGAAAATATGCTCCTGTGCTGTGTGCCTGATACGGCGTATGGACCACATCCGATACGGCGTATCTCAGAAAAATCAGCTTTAGCAGTTGAGATCGATTTAACTTGGTCTCGAGGGTTTGTCTCCGTAGAGCTGGGCAGGCTTCCAAACCCTCTTTCTTGCAAGACCTTGCTCATCTGTCCGATTTGTATTTCCAAGGTTTTAATTGAAGCTCCTTGATTTCTTATCGCTGCATTGGTAGAAGCTCGGATCTCTTTGATTATGTTCGAGTTTTCTTCATGTCTTTTAGCTGATTCTGCCATAAATTTGGTCAGTGATTCTTCCAGGCTCGGTCTCCGGTCAGGATACGAAGAGTTTCCATTGTTTCGTTGGTAGAATCCTGGCCCTGCTGCTCTATATTGTCCTCCAGGTTGATAGGGTGCACCGAATTATGTATAGTAAGCTTCTTCTAAAGTTTTTCCTTCTTCCTTTTGTGGACAATCCTTCGTATAGTGTGGTCCCTTGCATAGTTCGCATCCGACCTGAGCAGCGTACACTTTCTCATTTAGTTTCTTTATTTCTCATCCGAGATTGTTGAGTTAGGCTTGGATAGAAACAAGCCCGTCAGAAGTTTCAGTATTTCTGGTCCTTAAAGATGTTCCTTGCGCTATCATTTATGGAGTATTCCGCGCGCGAGAGTCTTGGAATGCTATTTTAGCAATCAACGGCAATTTTGAAAGGTAGACACCTTTATGTCCAAAATTTGTCGAGTTGAACCTCGAGCCCATTATAAAAAAGATGATCTTCCTGCATGTCGGTAAGTAATGTTGAGGGCACTTCATCATAATTGTCTTAATCTTTCCCAACACAAAAAAGGCTTTCCATTCATCGGGTTCCTGCTTGAAGTTGATGATTTCCTCATTTTCTTTGCGTAGGGCAGGTGACATAATAATTTTTTAAGAAAATTTTGTGAAAACCTAATAGATCGTTAGATCGTTTAAGCTCAGTTGTTAGACTTTTCTTTATCTATGATAATATCAAATGTTTCAAAAAGTTATAAAAACAAAGCGGAATAAGAACAAAGATATTCAACAAGGTGTTCTTCATTAATAACCAAACGTTCTTCATAGCCCTAATTCTAGATGATCAATTCTAGAACGGTTACTCTAACTAATAATAGGAATCATAAATTCTTGTGGC
This sequence comes from Tanacetum coccineum, assembly GCA_026074375.1. Lineage (NCBI taxonomy): Eukaryota > Viridiplantae > Streptophyta > Magnoliopsida > Asterales > Asteraceae > Tanacetum > Tanacetum coccineum. Next base: position 66,904 of record BQNB010013178.1, on the reverse strand, counting down.
TAAAACAAACAAACCGTAGGCGTCCATTAGAGGACTCACGCCTAGAACACACACACACTTTCCTGGTGTTTACATCTTGACACACATAAAAGAATATCTAGGGATCTCTTTATATAGTATAGTCCATCTAGATTTACAAGGGAAAACATAATTGTATAAAGAAACTAAATCTTTTAATTCTTTAATAAACTTCATCTTTATCTTCAAGAATCATATCTTTTGTAATTGTAGAATTCTTGAATTGTCATTTAAGTCCCTCCTGTTTCCTTTTCATTCATTGTTTTGTCTTATCAACTCAAAATATTACTCCCAACAATCTTCCCGTAGTTGATAATGACAAAACCAAATAAGCACGAACTTCCCCTGAAGTTAATATACGAATGAAAACTTCCCCTTAAGCTACCAAGGATCTACAAGTTGCAAATCATCAAATCTTCTTCCCTTTTTTTCAACATCAATTAGGGGACTAAAGTATGCAACTTTGATCTTCACAACTACGAAAAAATATTACACTTCTAATCCAAGTACTTCAATGACCCAAATTGCCCTCAATTACGCACCTTATGAAAAATGAACTTGAGTAGTAGAAACTTACACTAGCAGTAGTAACAAAGGCTAGTAGTAGTAAAAACCTTCACCTCAATGTAGCATATAAATGGTTAAACATTTTAACATTAAGCTTCCCCTAAAACTGATATGTTAACCATTTCTTGAAAGGGGGGGGGGGGGTGGGGGGGGGGGGTGTGTAGGCTCTATGTAATGATACTGATGAAGAAAACCAAGTAGTAAACGAACTTGATGCTGATAGAACAACCCAAACTTATCTTATAATCTTGCACTACACAGACTATCGAACGTAACCCAACCGAAGTATATAGGGAGACCGCAATCTCTTGACAATTTATCCTCATCTTCTATGAGACACATAACCAAAGTGATAGCAAATGTGAGCATTGAGCACCATAAGTTAGATCACATACCTTTGCTAGATTTGTCAATTCTTGGTCACATCGTTTCTAAGCACGGATAAGTTACCTCATGCTAAAAGGTATGATAAGAACACAAACCTGTGAAACTCTACTTCAACATCAAATAAATGATAATCAATCATCTTCGTAACCACTTATTTAATAAATCTCCAAAACAATCCTTTTAAATCAATAAGAATAAACTATTTAGAAAAATAGTTCTATCCAAGATCCAAACGCGTCTATTGTCCCATGTCGGACAATGCTAGTAGTATAAACAAACAAGCCCAGCAGTATTAACTGAGTAAGCTAGCAGTACAAACATCCAAACCAATTAGCAACGCTTTTTCTGTCAGAAAGCAGTCACTAATCTGTCACAAAACTGTTACAAAACAGTCGCTAATCTGTTGCATTCCTGTCACTAATTACAGCAGTATAAATCATGAACCTGGCAGTACAAAGTCTTTTACGAGCAACACTAACATGCTAAGCCTAGCAGTAGTAATGAACATACTACTGTTCTTCAAAAACTGCTATCAAATATATATGGAAGTTATTTATGAGACTTAAAAAGGCAATCCCTAAAAACTAGGGTTTTCCTATTAAAGCATGTCCCACGAATCTGCAACTCAAACTGCTTCCATAATATTCGCTCCCCTAAACCATATCATTCTGACTTTCCATAACCTTATAACCAGAATCATTCACAAACGAAATACAAATTGAAAACTACCAAAAAGGGGAGAAAAAAATGCAATGAATTAACATTATATATGGAACACAATAAAGCCTTTAAATAAAGGATTCGTTCCTTTAAACCACCATTATTGCTATCTTTTCATGAAACCCTAACCTTTAAACCTGCTGTACCTCATCGCAATGTAACAATATCAACCAAATAAAACTACCATAGCACTGATACACGTAGTATTAGGGTTTTCATAACCCTCCTAACCATCGCAACTCGGAGCTCACCACTATTTGTATCTTCTGCTGTTATAATACGAACACCAGAAACATACCAAGGATTATCAATATACACAATAACCTATGACACATCGAACCTTTGTTGATCCCAAAAGCTCGCATGAATCTTCTTACCATCTCAAAACAATACAACCCTGCTGCTGTAGACCATGACCATGAAACAAATCACAACCTACTTATTTCTTGAAACTCCTTGCTTCATTCATTATTAGTTCTACTAGGGTTCATCATCAATCCATGGATCGACTCACCAAATCTAGTAGAAACATAAACACCATGGGTCACAAGCATCATCATCCACAAATCACACCAAGCTGCATTTGATTATGGTTTTGAAAAACCCTTTTCTGCAGCATTTTTATAAAAATCGTATCTTTAATTTGAGAACACAAATCAAATATTTCTCTGGTCAGATCGTTCCTATATGTGTATAGAACCTTCGGTTCAAATTTCGTGTCGAACAACGGTTGAACGAACGAATTTTATCATCATTTTTACCAACAACTGCCTAGAAAAAAATCCCGAACATAAGAAACTATATAATACGATTAGGGTTTTTACTTCTTCTTCCGACTTATAACACTGTAGAACCTAGATATCAAAGTAACAGCGCTCTGATACCAAATAGTGAAAACCTAATCGATCGTTAGTCATTTAAAGCTCAGGTTGTTTAGACCTTATCTAGGATAATAAACATGTTCATAAAGTTATAAAAAACAAGCAAAATACGAACAAAGATATTCAACAGGATGTTGTATCATAGAATAACCAAACGTTCTTCATAGCCCCAATTCTAGATGATCAATTCTAGAATGGTTACTCTAACTAATAACAGGAATCATAGATTCTTGAGGCTAAAACAAATAAACCGTAGGCGTCTATTAGAGGACTCACGCCTAGAACACACACACACTTTCCTGGTGTTTACATCTTGACATACATAAAAAATATCTAGGGATCTCTTTATATAGTAGAGTCCATCTAGATTTACAAGGGAAAACATAATTGTATAAGGAAACTAAATCTTTTAATTCTTTAATAAACTTCATCTTTATCTTCAAGAATTATATCTTTTGTAATTGTAGAATTCTTGAATTGTCATTTAAGTCTTTCTTGTTTCCTTTTCATTCATTGTTTTGTCTTATCAATTCAAAATATAATTCCCAACAATTTAGTTTTAAGAACTTCCCAGGTTGTAATCGAGCCTGATGGTTGGTTCCTTAGCCATCTACTTGCGGCTCTAGTGAGGGATACAGGGAAGGCTCAAAGCATGATTTGATCTTGAGTTATTTTTGGGATGTGAAATAAGTCAACAATCTCTAGAACTTTCTCGATGTGCTCGTTTGCATCTTCGTGTTCTGAGCCACTAAAAGTATTGTCACGAAGTTCCTTGAGAAATTTCTCCTTCAATTCAAAGTGGGTGTCTTGGTTGATCATGGGCCTAGTAACGCCCGACCTGTAATCTCCTTGAGTTTTACTCATGTACTGCTCCATTGTTTCCGTCATTGTTTCTCTTACTTCTTCTCCTGATTGTTCCTCAATGTCAAAAATGTGATCGAACTCTGGTGAATTTGATTCTACGAGACTTGGTATATCAAAAAGCCTCCGTCTTGAGCGAAATTTTTGTTTCGAGTTTTCAAAAGGTGAGAGTAGTTACTTTGTAGAACTTCTTGTCATGCACCACCTGAAACAAATGACAATAAATCAGTAGGATATGTTCTGATGAGAGAAATCAAATGTAGAATCGAAACAAATAGATTTTTGGTTTGCTACTGTATCAGTTGACAGATGCGCCATATTCAATTAACTGGAATATGCCGTATAGGTCTGTTGAATGCCAGTACACCGTATTGCGTTCACAGAATACGCCGTATTGTTTGGAAGAACATATACGTAATTTAAACCGTAAAACTTAATACGCTATTCTGGGTAGAAGGTTTGATACGTTGTATCCAACTGTTGGATATGGCGTATCAGGTGATCAATCAGAACAGAATACTATTTAAAAATAATAAAATGCGGAATTTAAATAAACAATTTAAGCACACAATGCGAATTAATACAAACAGAATTAAATAATTAGATTACACTAAACTAAACTAATTAAATAATTAGATTACACTAAACTAAACTAATTAATGGTTAGAAATACTAATAAGAATAATGTTTAATTAATTCACTCCCCGAAAGCGGTGCCAAAAACCTGGTGTGCTGTCGTGTAGGGTCAATTTTTTTATTATCATGTTTTACATTTATATTTAGCCGACAAACCTAAAACAACACTTTAACGAGCAGTGTACCTGGTCAAGATGGAGTTTTGCGGTAAGTAGGGTGTCGAACACTAAGAGTGAAAAATTAAAATCCAAAATTTCTATTAGTATTTTAATTAGTTCTAATAAGTCATTTACTGGTTAAACCTATTCTATAGTACGTAGTCTAAATGATATGAGTGGGTTTTTTTAGCCTGAGAGACTGGCACAGGTTTGGTGGAGACAAATATTAATTCAGTAGACAATAAACACAAAAGAAGAAAATTAGAAGATAAAAAAGCGGTACAAGCCAAATGATAGAAAACCCTATAGCCATATTAAATATAGTTCAATGTTGGTTTGTTTGTTTTATTGCAATGATTTACTTATCTCGAAGCGGTATATCATTTTTAAGACTTAGGCGGGACATCATCCTAAGACCTAAACATGATTAATCCTGTCACAATTAACGTATCCGCATAAAGCATCCTTTAGTTTAATTATAATCTATCTTAGGGAATCAAAGCAGTGGTGATCTGTTAAAAAACCCTAGCCCAACGGACCTTTACCCCACTTTTGTTTGATGGTGTTTTATATACCGGTAGTCCACTATTCAAATCTTTATCAGTTAATTAAGAGCATGATTGCTGAAACATAAACGGGTCACCTACCGGTCTAACTAAGCTCATAATTCAAAGACAAAGACAGAACGTTATTTATGATCCTATCGGTCCAGTAATATAAAGAACGATATGGAGAGCTATCTCGGTATCTAGATTACTTGGTCCGTATCACTAGATCTAGTTGAATGATAGGTCGCATATCCAAACACATAATCAAGTATGAGGCGATAAACATAATTAAATAATCAACGATAAATTAAGAAATCGATTTTAAAAATAAACCAAACATTAAACTTTCATTAAGATGGCTAATACCCGAGGGTATTAGCACACAACCATTGTAATTATACAAGCGTAATCAAACAATGAAAATCGAACGATTAAAGAGATTAAAAAGAAAATTACATGATGTCTCTATGGATTTCGTCATCAATGCTTGACCTAGGTGGCATATTCCTTCCAAAATTAGTCTTCAATAGAGTATGGTAATAAAGAATACTGATATTGCACACTAAAAACTCATTTTTGAGTCTTCTATTTATAGTGTCTGAAAAAGACTCGATACGCCGTATCTAACAAGGCTGATACGGCGTATTTGGCTGGATTCCTTGGAGTGCGCGCTACGTTCTCAATTAATCAGTGATATATTTCCCAATTTTTTCTTAGATCTACAAATAAAACAATTAGAAGATGGTATATTCTTTAATCAATCAAAATATATAAAAGAAATGCTTAAAAAATTTGGATTAGAAGACTTTATGCCAATGAAAAATCCTATGTCTACGGAAACAAAACTCATGAAAGATGAAGAAGGTGAATCCGTAAATAATACCAAATATAGAGGTATGATAGGAAGTTTATTATACTTAACAGCAAGTAGGCCCGATATCATGTTTAGTGTTTGCCTTTGTGCACGCTTCCAAGAGAATCCTAAAACCTCTCACCTTGAAGCGGTTAAATGTATCTTCCGATATGTTAAAGGCACTACACACTTAAGATTATGGTATCCTAAAGGGTCTGGCATAGAAACCATAGTATATGCGGACTCTGATTATGCGGGAGATTATGTGGACCGTAAAAGCACTAGTGGTATTTGTACGTTTATAGGATGTTGTTTAACATCTTGGTTTTCGAAGAAGCAAACCGCTCTTGCTATTTTCACTACCGAAGCCGAATATGTAAGCGCCGAAAAGGCATGTCAACATGCACTATGGATGAAACAAACTCTCGTAGATTATGGCATTAGGTTAGATGACATTCCTATAATTTGTGATAACAAAGGGTCTATAGACTTAAGTAAAAATCCCGTACAACACTCTCGTACAAAACACATTGAGATTCGTCACCATTTCCTTCGTGACAATGTTCAAAAAGGGAATATTTCCATAGAAAAGGTTTCATCGGAAGATAACATTGCCGATATTCTGACTAAAACACTTAAAATAAACGTGACCTTTAATTACTTAACGACTAGTCAAGTGAATGATGGAACAAATTGATTAAGTACTCATTAAGTGCTCTCATCCCTATAAATGTTAATAAGAACTTAAAAGTGAACAAGAACAATGAACTACAATCAAAGCTAAAATGCCAAAATCAAAAAAGTAGGAAAATTAATTCTTCAGATGGGCGGCCCCCTTAGCTCTTAACGGATGGTCCCCTTAATTATAAGGGGGTCGGCCATGTATTTAAGGGGACCGGCCATCTGACAGTACATAATTTTTTTTATTTTTCCTCCTCAAATCTGAGTCTAGGATTCTATTTTGCACAAAATAAATGATTAGGAATTATTCAAAAAATAATCTTTATACAAAATTACGTAACCTCGGTTTTGTCAAGGTTTAAGATTCTACACTTAATATATGCATATGCTAGTCCCAATCTATTTTCCCAAAATCCTTCTCACGACTAGGATTACATGAAAAATCTATTTTCATACATTATTGATATATGCTAAAAACATTTTTCAAATCATGCATAATGATCTCACACTTGTTGTCAAAATATATAATCTAATATATATTTTTTGACACTTTTGATTGAGCAAAATTAAATCAAAGAGCACTTGGATTATTTCTTAGGTTTTCTTATCTTAGAGTCAAAATAATTGTTACTCCACATTTGTCGCATATAGGCACACACTAGGTTTATAAATACAAACACAAGTCTCATTTGATGTGCTTACGACCTCTTCATTAAAGATTTCTATTTGCCTTATTGCATGCTTATTCATATATATAGTTGCTTGCTAAATGTTATGTGAATTAGGCTTGATTGTTATTAGGACTTTGCATGTTTATACTCTTTCTTGCTAAATGTTATAGTCTTGATTGCTATAAAAATTTAGGACTTGCTGCAAATCAACACACAACCTTTCCTACAAAATGGGCGGCCCCCTTAATTCATAAGGGCGGTTCCCTTAAAGATAAGGGGGTCGGCACCATAATTAAGGGGACCGGCCATTCAGTACACGGGTTTTATTGTTTCTTTCTCCTTTTTGACCCTCTTCCATATAGACCCAGCTAATATTTCCCAGAACTCACCAACATTTCTTGGATTTGTTCTCCAACAATGTCCATCCATCCTTAATCACACCATCTTCCTAGTATAAATCAACCATCATCCTTAACATAATCATCATACTCAACTTGTCTTCTCCAATGTCTTCCCCTCACAAACCTTTACCCAAACCTTCAAGGGTTGCCAAAATGTCCATAAGACCCATATGGAGAAAGAAGTTGAACTATTATAACACATAAATAATGAACTAGCTTATCTCTTCCAAAGTTGGAAGAGACTATATATAGCACTTACAATATACCGGGTATTAGTACCCGACTTAAAACCGAAAAACGTACTATTAACTATTAAACTACGAGCTATGATAAACAGTAAAATACACGGGGTGACCGAGTCTTTTTCTAATATCTAACAGAAGTAACACGCCCCGGATTTCCTTATTCTGCTGTGACCTATTTGGGGGTGTTACATTTGCCCCATCATCGACATCTTATATTAAAAATTCATTATTTTAGCAAATTCATCACACATAGCAGGATTAGTAAAGGCAAAAATTATATCGTCGACATAAATTTATACCAATAAGATGTCACGGCCTGCTTTTCTGGTGAATAGTGTTGGATCGACTACACCCTTAGAAAAATCTTGTGATAGTAGAAACCTGGACAACATATCATACCACGCGCGTGGAGCTTGTTTAAGACCATAAAGTGCCTTTTTGAGCCTGTACACGTGATTTAGCTTGTCTGTATCTATGAATCCTTTTGGTTAAGAAACATAAACCACTTCGCGTAGCTTACTATTCAAGAAAGCTGTTTTGACATCCATCTAATAGATTGTCATGTTCTTGGTGGCATCATTAGCAATGAAGATACGAATGGCTTCTAATCTGGCAACAGGTGCAAACGATTCCTTGAAGTCTATTTCCTTCTCTTGTCAGTATCCTTTAGCAACTAATCGAGCCTTTTTTTAATACACCGCTACACTCGTCTTTCTTAACTTTGAAGATCCACTTTAATTTGATCAACATTACGAGTTCTGGACATGGTACTAATTCCCATACTTGCGGACTTTCGAATTCATGTATTTCTTCTTGCATTGCATCAATCGAGGAGGGTTCGAGCATTGCTTCTTTATAATTCGGTTCAACTGAAGTGGTAAAGGCATCGAAATAACACCACATAGCGTCAGTCTTAAGTTTCTTTCTGGTGAAGACTGAACGAGAAGGATCTTTGATCACATTTGCTATTGGATGATTCTTAGTCCATTTACCAAGAAGTTCAAATGGAGTGTGGGATGGCCGCACATTAGATGTCGATCCTTGAGAAGTTGAGTCTTCATGAAGAGTTTCCTGAAGTGGATCATTATTAAAGTGTGGTTTTTTTTAGGATTCTTCAACACCTTGAGATATAATTGGAGATTGTTCTTGTTCTTGTGTTGATGGGATACTTGTCGATGGTGCATCTAGGTCAATTAAAGTTGACACAGGTGAATCGGCTATATCGACAGTATAGGTGCTGAATCAAATGTATTGATAGAAATAATGCCTAAAAACGTTATTAATATTTTTCGATCTCTCTACGTTTTGATAATCACAAAATGTAAAAATGATTAATGGAAAATTATTCGTAAACAAGTAATTAGTAGTAAATTTTCATTTTGAAAATTTAATCATTTAAAGGTATGAATAAACATATGCTTAATGCATTTTATGATCAAAGAAATTTTTATTTAACCTCACATTTTTTATAAAAATGTCACAAACATTTTTATAACTTTTACAAAATATTTTTAGGTTTAAAAGAAATGTTTTATTCAAATAAATATTTTGAATTCAAAATTTCTACCTAAAACGGCTAGAAATGTTTCAGAAAACACCTCCCCTGAAAAAGACAAAAAAAGGGAGCGTCCTGGCCTGACCAGACCCCTTAAACACACGGGCAGTCCACTTAAATAAGGGGGCCGACACCCTAATTAAGGGGACCGGCCAGACAAAAAGGCTCATCAGCTTGCCTATAAATACTAGACTATTCCCCACTGATTTTCTCACCTTATGCACTCATTCTTTTCTGTCTAAAATCAGTCCACACATTTCCCACAATCCTTTGATCATTTAATCATAAAGCTTTATTTTCAAGTAATCCAAGCTTAGATCTTAAAATGCAAGAGAAGAATACTTCCTACCATCAAGTATAGAAGTATTATAAATTAGTATGTGTCCTTGCAACTTTGTTGCAATTGTATTATATCTTTTATATCACTTGTGTATATTGTGAAGGTGTGTATTATAGTTGTGTATACTAGGTGGATTGTGGTGATCATTGTAAGTATAGTTAGATCAGGGTGATGTTAGTAAGTAGTGTTAGATTGGTGTAATCAAGGTAGTGTTTAGTTGAAGTGAAGTTGTGAAGTGAAGCATAGAATAGTTGTGAATGGTAGAGAAGTTATGAAGTGAAGTATAGAACAGTTATGAAGGGTAGAGAAGTTGTGAAGTGAAGTTGTGAAGTATAGAGAAGTTGTGAAGTAAAGAAAAAATGGCGTGGTGAAGAGAAGTTATGAATTGTTGTGAAGTAGTGTGGTTAGTTGTGATAGATTGGTTCTAGCTAGGATTAGAACTCGACATTTAGCTTAGTGTCGGAAATCGGTGTAAGCTTAGTTGTGTATGGTTTTCTCCGCCTAAAGAGAGCTTGTTGACATAGTGAAGAAAACTCTCAAGTTTGGTGCTCGGGGAGTGGAGTAGGGAGAAGAGGTGCTTCGTTACCGAACCACTATAAATCCTTGTGTTGTGGTTAGATCTTTCTATCTTTTATCTCTTGTCTTGTATATTTATTTCGTATATTGTCATTACTTATTTGTTTAGTTAAATTGTTCATATTGTGCACATTGTGAATTCACATTAAGTCGAATCTAAGTTTTTATAAACAAACTATTCACTAAATTAAAAAGCGGTAAAACTTTTCAACCCCCCTTCTAGTTTTCCACAGAGATAATTGCTTAATGTTTTAAAGTCATTGTAAATGTTTCAGTGTATTCGGTTCGTGCAAAGGAAATGGAAGTCTGGGATCCGTTTATTTGTAATGATTCTTATGAAAGTGAGTCATCTGATGATGAAGAAGATGCGGAAGACGACGGTTCATAGTCTAGAGATAAAGTCAAACCAGATAATGATGTTGAGAGGGTCTCTGAATCAAGTTGTATGCACAATAACGACTTAGTTTATGATAACAACCAAAATAATATAATGCATGATAAGGACAAATTTCTATCAGAGGACCCTTTTTATTTATACGATATCCTAAACAAGAGAAAGGATAGTGGTGATGACTTGAAATATCCACCTGGTTTTACACCAAGTGGGATTAACGTGGAGGAGGTGAACAAAAGGTGAAATGGGCCACAAGTAATGAGGTAAATGAGCATGTTAATTCTACTTCAAATAAGATTTAAGAGTCTGTTCCCAAAGGAAAACTTTCATTGAATAATAGTGTTTGTTCGAAGAGGGTTCACACAGGCGGTTCAATATTGCAATTGATGGACGAGTTAATTAAGGTGGGGTAAACTATGGGATATAATATGGAAGGGTGTATGCGAAACACTGAAGTCATTATCAGCTCACAAAGAGAATGCAACATTGTCAAATGATTTTTTTATCCTTAAACATTCAAGGACTTGGTCATAAGGCCAAAAAAGGGTGGGTAAAGGAGTTGTGTATGAAACATCATGTTAATTTTGTATCTCTTCAGGAAGCTAAAATGGAGAGCATAAAGTTGGTTACTATTAAGACGTTGTGGGGTAATTCTTCTTTTGATTATGCTCTTAGTTCTTCTTTAGGCAACTCAAGGGGTGTTTTATGTGTTTGGGAGCCTACTTTGTTTACCAAAGATAACGTTACCTCATATGATAATTTCTTAGCTGTTATGGGTACTTGGGTTCTTTCGTCTTCCAAACTCCTTATCAATTCTGTTTATGCTCCCTAAGACCTAACAGAAAAGAGGGTGTTATGGGATTACATCATTCATCTAATAGACCGATGGGATGGAGATTGTGTGATTATGGGGAATTTTAATGAAGTTAGAATGTAACAAGAAAGAAATGGTTCGGTTCTCAATGTTCAAGGTGCTAATGCTTTCAATAGTTTTATTTCCTTAGAAAGTCTGATTGATCTTCCTCTTGATGGTTATGCTTACACTTGGGCCCACAAGACCGCCAATAAGATGAGTAAGTTGGATAGATTTCTAGTTTCTAAAGGCTTATTGGCTTTGTTCCTGAATCTTTTGGCTCTTTGATTGGATAGAAATCTATCGGATCATCGTCCTATTCTCATGCGGGAATTAAGCATTGATTATGGTCCTACACCATTTAGTTTTTTTCACTATTTGTTTTAACTTGGATGGCTTTGACAAAATGGAAAAAGGTACATGGAAGAGCTTAGCCTGTGACACTCTGTAAATTTGCATGTCAAAAATCTTTTCATTTGCGTGCATAAGTTTGACTTTTTATAAGTTATGTATTGATCTAACCAAAAACCAAGAAGTTATCTCACGTGGAACTCAAAAACATTGCCGGATGCGTTCTGGCTTGATATTTAACGTAGTCTTTGGAAGACTAACGCATTTTTACACTGCAAGCATGTATTTAAATTTTTGTGACATATTTCAGGGTAGTCGCGCGTTTTATATTTTTTGGGTATCGCGTGCATTAAAAAATAAAATCTTTGAGCAAGCTTAATATCTTAAAAATCCTAAATAAATATCTAGTGGAAGGGAATCAAATTTTGGCAAAAATGACCCTCTTTTTTCTCCCTTATGCGTCCCTCCCCCTATCAACACCACTCCTCAAATTTAGCATTGTTGTCCCCTTGATACATTATGCTCCTAGGATCCTTTAGGAGGAAGGATCTAGGTTCAATCCTCATCCAATTCACCTATCCCTTATATACTTCACTCCTTCATTTATTTCACCAACATATTCTTTCACTCTCTAAAAAGTTTCTCTCTCAAAAAACATACACTAAAAATCTTCAACACTAACAATTGGTGTTTTTGCTTCTTGATTCAAGTATTATTTATGGATTGTTGATCGTGGTTCATTCCTTTGATTATTCTGGGGCGGTTCATTTATTATTCAGGGTATATTCATAGTTATCCGGGTTAAAGACACAAGCTTTTCATCATCATCTTTCTCTTACAAGTAAGTGTCGTTGTTTCCTTTGTTTGGGTGAACTTTTCTTCTATCCGTTCACTCATCATCTTCTATTATTCTTAAAAACTATATCATCCACGTTTGATATCTCTTTTTATAACAAAAATACTAAAAAGAACAAGGTTGTACAACTCGTTGTTAAAGATTGAAACTTTATCTATAAACTTGCATTTTTGGCATACTTTTGAGGTTGTAGCGAAGTATAGAGCGTTAAAGGTGGCGTTTGGTAAATGAGACGATGGGATTAGGTTAGTCTTTGAGATGGTTTTTGTTGTTGGATTTAGTCGTGAATGGAGATAGGATAGATTAGGCCCTTTAGGAAGATTGTGGTGTATTCGGCTAAGTATTTAATAGGACATGTTGCTGTCCAAAATTGTTTTGTAAGTTTTGAGTGTCGTAAAAATGGTTTGACAAGATAAAGCTTTAAAATTTGGATAATATATGTTTTCTAGACAAATTTGGATATAAAGAATGTGAAAAACGGAGTTATAACGAATGAGATATGGCCAATATAAGATTGACGGAAAATAAATAATTTTGACAGCTTTTAACAAAATACGTACATTTTGTCCTGATTTTAACTCAAGGTTTTGACCCCTTTCGGGTCTGATTTGGCCAAAGTGTATAAAATGAGACTTGTCCGAAATGAAATTTTACTATTTTTGGCGAATTTTCGTTAAGCTTGAAAGTCAAAGACGAGAGAGTTAGACCACCATAAAGTTGAGTCATTTTTGTAGAAACATGTAATCTAATGATCTACCAAGAACAAGAGAAAGAGATGTGGGTTGTGATGGAGGGAATGGATGAATTGTATTATGTGTGGAATATGGAAAATAAAACAACCAACCCCTCTCTAAGGCTAGAAGAGGGCTTATATAGTTACATCATGGCAGGGTTGAATGTTTTATTTGGGTTGTGGATGGATGGGAAATGGTTTTTCAATTGAATGAATTGTTATTATGTGAGGAAAATATATGGAAAATAAAACAACCAACCCCTCTCTACGGCTTCCTTAAGAGTAGAATGAGGGTGAACGAGGGCTTTTTGAAATAGAATAGAAGTAAGTAAGAAGAGAAGAGGGTTTTCTTTATTATTAGAATAGAGGAAGAGAAGAGGGGACTTTAAGAAGAGGGCACTTTTTTCTTACTTATATAGTTCATCATGGCCCGACCACAGGGGCTATTTTATATTATGATCTAGTATGATGGGCCTTTCCCATGGGCCTCTTGGGCATCGGATAATTTATTACCGGATTTGATTTATAACAGGACCGGAATTATTGCCGGATATTAATTATTTCCGGACCGGATTAAGCTTCTTTACTTTAATGTGATTTACAATCTACGAGCTAAAGTTAAAAGACCTATTACAATTGAAGCAGTGGACCCGAACTTTTTGTTGTTTCCAACAATCTCCCCTATAAGGGCGTGTCACTCCATTTTACAAAATTTAAGCCTTAGATACATGCTTTGTCTTTAGTCTTTAGCTCATCCTTTTGACATTCTACCCTGGTGTGATTTATGTCTGTTTAAGTGTATCATTAATTTCTGGATTAGAGCTTGTTGTTCCTTGGGAACTTTTGTATTTGACATTGTGATCTTGAGGATCTTGAAGATCTTCAACCAAGCACAAATCTCTTTATGCCAATCTTGAAACTTTGCCATTTGTGAATATTTGTGACTTTTATGGATACCGACCATTGCTCTTACCCTTTCTCTGATTTGTTGACTTGTGGGAAAAAGCTTTAATGTTTGTCTTTCTTGAAAATTCTTTAACTCTTTTAAACACTTCGTTCAACTTGTCGAGAAAGAAAAAAGAATTCTGTTCGGTTTATCAGGAGTGACTGGATGAAAACTTCTTTTGAACTTTTTTGACGTTATACTTAGTTCACTTCAAGATAATGACGTTTATGGTATTATGGTTTTTTATTTAGAGTAGCAGAAAGAAAGAAGTCTTGATGAAATATTGTACTTGAGCTTTCCATGATGTTGTCTTATGTTTCTTGTCGGTGGTCTTGGGTTTAATGTGGCAATGTTGTTATGATCTTTTTGTGAGGCTAGCTGGAATTAGGAACCTCCACCACCATCTTTAATAGCCTACATAAAAAACGTTTAGCAATATAAAGCGATAGGGGCGAATATGGCTTTTGTCATTCGCCGAGTTTGGTTTTGGAGAAACAGAAAGAGAAACTTTAAATCCGTAAGGTTCGGACCTGTGGATCAAATCCGTGAGGATCGACCTGTGATCAGATAGATTCAATTTAAGAAGAATCTTCTTGACAGGATTTCCAGCTGTAGTATTGAATCTTTCTAACACATAAGTATTAGATTCATCGTACTCAGCATGTTCTCATTATCGGAATGTCTCAAAGCAGACAACACGATAAGAGTGAACCAGTGAGTTACTATCTCACCGATTGATATAGAAAATTGATTTGAAAATCAATCGGTGTATCACTTGCAAAATTGTTTTTGTGACACACCGAGAGTGTTAATCATTTCAAAAATTCATTAACAACCGTTGATCCATTTCCTGGAACAAGTTTGATTCTTATAGAATCGCACCATCGTTTCTTTCCAGTTGTCACAAGTTTGATTCATAAAGAATCGCACAAGTTACCTACCATGAGCTTGTTTGATGTTGGCTCAAGCAGGATTTCCATCTTCATTGTGAATACCTAAGTATCACTCGGATGTTCTGGCAAAATCACAAGGATCTTGCATAGGACTCTAATGATATTACTTGATATTCACATTGTGTGAGATAACAAGCTAAATTATGACAAGTGTCCTAATGAGATTAATGGATGATCTCTTTTGGCTCTAGACTCAATAGTGCACTTTTAATTTTAGTGATCGGAGGCTGGAGCTGAGTGCCACCTTTTCAATATCAACTAACTCGGAGTGAGAAAGTCAATAGAAATGAGTGTATCTCCGTGAGTTTTGAAACAAAGTCTTTCCGACTTTGAGTGGCTGGGAGGGGTTTGTGCATAGCGTCACTGGGTCCATGACTGTCTTCAATGTCAGACAACACCAAAGTGTTTCTGACAGCATATGTATTGACCCGGTTTCTGCCTAAGTGTATGGAGGGCTTCTTTCTTTTCACCCTTTATCCTTACATTTCTTTTTCATTCTTCAACCCCTTCAATGCTTACCGAGACTTCATAACTAACACCTTATTGGGTTTGTTCCAGTGTTAGCTCCATCTCAGTCGGCATTATTCCCGATTCTCACTTTTTTCTCCTTTTTAATCATACCTAAGGACTTCTACACTAACTAGTGGATATCCCTGGGTAGATCCCTCCGGTTCTGGCTGGATCATGGGATTTGAATACCTATACCTAACCACCTTATAACTCCATAAAATTAAGTACATGGTCGGTCTTTTAGGGTATTCCATCACCATTACAAACTAAAATCATTGATTCAATCAAAGTGTTTGATATAAATATCAAAAAGATTTACACTTTGAGAGTTTTTCATTATCACTAAAAGCTACCCCTTATTATGTGCATGTATTCGTAGTTAAATGCAGGTGTGGAGTGCATTGAGTCCATTTTATTTGATCACATCATCGTCAATATTACATTAGTCCAGTTTAATACCACCATTTTCTCCCCTTATTCACAAAATGTTAATCTTTGATAATTTGGATATCAATTGATTAAAAAAAAAACCGTTCGGGGACAAAATGATATATTCTAGCAGAATGGAATGGAATATATTATTGCTCCCCCTCAACTTTTGAGGGTTTATAAGATGGTCTCGAGTACAATTATTTGAAAGATTTTGAATTTACTAAGAAATTCTTGTAAAATTTGTACTCAAGCACATCTTATTTTTCACCAAACAATCTACACTAGTTATTAATATATTCACAAGATAAAATTATATACGAGGATTGACCTTATAAGATGAGAACAACATATGATAAATCATATGGTCCTTTGAAGCAGCCGTAAATCACCCTCGTATGGTCTTCCACCAACAAATATCTCCAAGCTCCTCATTAACCTACTTTCTTTCAAGAGGTTGTCAATCTGATCTTTCTCTGTCCAAGCACTCTTTAGCGTTGCTTTAACTATCGTTCCAAGTTATGAAAGTCTTTGCATTAAACTTCGAGGATAGAACAGATTTAGATACATATGTAACTTGAGCTTCTGAGGTTGGTGATGTCGGTGTTGATGTTGTCTTAGCTTCCCCCTAAACCAACAATCCTTTCTTGAGTAGATTCAGAACTTTCTTTTAAGCCACATCAAGCAGTCTTAATGTATAAATCCCAGATATTCGAAGTACACAGTTAACCCTTTCAAGAATTTGTTACTGCAACACCAAAGTTAATTAAGTCCCGGATGAGCTCATTTCTCTCTTCAGGATATTGATGATATAAATTGCAACATCAAAGTCAAATAAGTCCCGAATGTCATAATTATTCCCACTAAGTAGTCGAAATGATAGCACCTAAGTCAACTAAGTCCCAAATGTACTCATTTCTTTCTGCAGAATACTGACTGACTTAAGGAATCATCATACCTATGTGAACCTCTTTTATCAAATATTTCTACTTCTTTTAAGAATAAGCTTAGGGATTAACCATTTGAGGAAGCATTTATCGAATCAGAAAGAACTTTTCTCACATTTTAAATAATTATACTCCTAACACTTCCCCCTGGGGACTCAAATGATGCATAGTGACTAATGACGAGATGTCTCTTCCACCATGTGATTTGAAATAGTGCACTCGAAAGAAACAAAGAAAGGCCTAAAATTCAAAGAAGGTGACTTCAAAAGAAGGCCATGGACACTATCAGGTATACATCTACTCCTTCCCCTTGCTGGTTTCGACACGTTGGAATTAGCAAAACCTTATATGCATACATATTCGAGATCGTGTTTGAAGAATTAATAAGTTAATATAAATTAACTCCCCTTGAAATTATTATCCGTCATTATTCAAAACTTTATCCGTTTATTCCATGACTTATTTTGAAAGACTGTTTTAAAAGATTATTTGATGAATTTTTTCTGTTGTGGCTTTGTAGACTTCTTCACAAAAGTATTCAAGTTCAGTTAGGCTCTTGCATGTTCCTTTCATCAGCTCAAATGTTGGACCTGCTAACAATTCAGGTGTTAGTGTTGTAACATTTAGTCGGTTCATCACAAAAGCTGAGAAGTCAAATGTTGTGTCTGTTAGCTCATCGAATAACTCTCGAGGGTCTTGTCTTCTTGCCAGATTGCTTAGCCAAGGTTGGACGGATTCGTGATCAGCAGGTACAAACTTGTTCCATGCATGATTAGGAGAAGATAATCGCTTAGGTTGTTGAAACCAGTTAGGAAGAAGATGGACCTCTTCTTCCGGTTGTTCATCATGGACACCTGTTTCAAACTCCTGATGTGCAGGTGCTTCAAAGAACTTTGTAGATTGCATAGTTTCCTCTACTGGAGCAGATTGGCTAGCAGATTGCTTATGAGTCTTAGAACCTGTAGTAGTCTTTCCTGCTGTCGTGGTTGTCTTTTCTCTTAGAGCACTGGTAGATTCAGGTTCTTTTCCTGACCTATTCCTTCTATTTTGACCCCCGGTCCTGTTCCAAAGCTGAGGGTTTCTTTGATCATCATCTCTTCCAATCTCGAGGTCTTTATTATGACCGTATCGCCCCATAATATCTAGCATAATTTTGTCGGCTTCATACGCATCAACTAATGCCTTGTAAGCCTGTCTTTGACGTCAGACCTGTTTAATTAGATTTGTTAGTTCCACTTGTCAATTAAGATCTCTTTCTCTTTCAGCTCTAGTTACTAAAAGAATAGCAGCTACAAACATGAGACGTTTTGGCTTCTCTTTGAAGATCATAAATACCAGCACCACAAGACTCGAGTTGTTCGTTCACATAACTTCTCAATTTTTGGTGGTGATCTTTCGAGACTTTCCTCTTAACTTTTGTTCCTTGATTACTTTCTTTATTCCTTCATCAATTGAATCAAGGAATTGTTGATTTTCAGCTTGAGCCTCTTCTCGAATTCTATCAGACTTTAGTTGGACTGCAACATCTACTGCTTCCTTCAGTTTATTTGCCAGGTACTGGTCAACGATGCCAGGAATGGAAGAGAGTGCTTCAGCATATTGATTTGTTTGTTTGAATTCTGAGAAGTTGTCTTCTAAAGCTTTTAGTTTGTTATCAAAGCCAAACAACAAACCAAAGTCAGGAAGATTTTAAAGTGAGGAGCTTGGGGTAGTAGCCGGTGTCAGGATTGGTGGTTGTTGTAATTGAATGAAGAGAGGAGTCGGTGTTGGAGGACAATTGGTAGGTGCAAAGAAGGATGACTCCGCAATGGCAGTGACAGGAATATCTATTAGAGAGGTAGCTTAAGCATTATGTCCAAATATAGCATCAACACCGGTATCTTGATTTGGATTTAGCATGTTGGAGACAAAGCCAGATGATACAGAAGAGCTCTGTTGTTGACCATCAGGATTTACCGGAGTTAGGGTCACAAGGAGTATCTTCAATATACCCTGGTTGCTTAAAACCTGGCGATACAACATCTTCTATTATCATCATCCTCTTCCTTCAAGATTGGCTTGGGGTATCTATGTCCACACTCAATTCCTTGTCCTCATATACATATGTAGCATCTTCATCCGACTTTTCCCTCCTTCAAAACATCCATCCCTTCAACTTTTTTCATTGTTAATTTCTTCTTCATTATCTGAGGAATGAAACCAAAAGAGGGTGTATGAACTATAGGATCCTGAAGGTGCAACTTCATCCAGTTTTCCTCTTCATGTTAGTTTTCATCATCACGAATGGAGCTTTTGGATGAATGAAATCATCACCATCATCTTCAGATTCAGTCTGTTCTTCATCATCATCATCTTGAGAGTTCTCATCATCATCATTTTTCTCATCATCTTGATCATCTTGAGCGTTCTTATCATTGTCATTTTTCTTATCATCTTGATCATCTTGAGCGTTCTCATCATTGTCATTTTTCTCATCATCTTGATCATCTTGAGCGTTTTCATCATCGTCATTTTTATCATCATCTTGATCATCTTCACTCGACTTCCAGGAGATATCATCATCTTAGTCATAATCAGGTGCATCGGGAACCCCTAGTGAAACACCAGTTCCTTCATCTGCACCAGACCCGCTGGTATGAGAGATGTGAGTCTCTTTACGGCTTCTCTTGGTGATTATCTTGAGTTGCTCAGCTTCTGTCAAAACGCCTCAGAGATGGTCTCTAACTCTTTAGCCTTCTGCTTTCCTTTTCTAGACTTCTTTCCTTTCTTTTCTTTGGGGACTGTTGGAGGCTTCTGCTTAGTGGTTGCATCAGTATCAGCTTTCTTCTTACTTGCTTTTGTCTTTGGAGGAATCTTTCCTGAAGCAATAGCATAATACTCTTTGTATGATTCAGAGTTGTGGATGTCCTCGTTGGTTAATGCTACTAGTAAGATAGTCCCGTACAACTGAGTGCCTTTATTCCTTGAGATGACATTGATTGTTGTGAACATTGGGTCATCTCTGGCATAGTGCCAATTTACCTTGTTTCTTCGAGGAATTGAAGGGTCTTTAGCCATGACAAAGTTGACGACTAGCTTGGTGAAACGAGGATAGTACATCGCATTGCCCTTCTTCGTATTTTTGTTCTCAATCTGGTAAATGAAGTCCTCCCATAATAGATATGCATAATCAACCTTCTTGTTATTGTACATTCCCCATAAGAATTAAGCTTGAGAAAGACGAAGACTGTCGTAGGATGTTTTACCACTGAGACATTTGTTGATGATAGCAGCAAATGATCTACAGGTTGATGCAAGCATATAGACAATTGAATCATGATCTTTCTTATTTCTCCAGAGTGACCAAGACTGGCTAGAAATGCGAGAATCTCCTTCTCAAGAGGTGGTTCTTCAAACTTTTCATTACCGACTATAGGGCAAATTTAAAGTATGTCTCTGAATTGATCAAGATTGAGAATGTGCTTTTTGTTGTTCATCTTGAATCTGACAGATCGATTATGAAAAATAAGTCAGAGGCCCAGAACTCTTGCAAAAGATCATTGGAACATCAGCAGAGACTTGGAATGCCTTGTAGAAAGGAGCGAGCTTTAACACATCATAACTACTTGAAGAGATTGCTACTTCCTTTGATTGACATCCGAGCTTAAATGAAGAATACATTTACCAATCTTAAGTCGTTCCCCGTATGAGAACAACTAAACAGTCATCACAAAAGCAATCTGATCCGCCTTTGAGATTTCCTGAGTCCTGTTAAGAAAGAGTCAGTGCAGTTTATAATGTGACACAATTATTCATGCATTAGAACCTTTATGACTTTTAGCACTTTGAAGATGAATCATCTTAGATAGACTAATAGCGTATGAGACAAAGGCACCTATCGTAACAACTAAGTTGAATGTAGTTAACCTTGGTTTTTGTCAAGCTTTTAAATGTATATTTTAAACTAAGGTGACTTGTATAAATCTAAACCTTAGTTTGAAAAAAATTTGATCCTAAGTGTGTTGTGTCAAAACTGGTTAAGAATTTGAAAGCTTTAATAATCACTCAGTAATCGGTGGGATCCTTAAAGTATAAACACTTGTTTCGATCCCAAGAAAGAAAATTACCGATCGGTATACCAAAGCTTTAGACACGTTCGGATTCATGAAATACATTACTCGTTCTGTCTAAATAGTAAGAGACCGTTCGAGGTCCTCATTGTATTTACCTCGTTCGGTCCCATAAAGAAACACCTCGATCGTTTTTGCTCTGAATACAACTCGTTCGGATGTATGATAGTTTGTTATGATTTAACACAGAGGCTTCTCATATAGATAGACACTTCAGTCGGATCCATGTAATCAATCATACGTTCGGAATCCCCTCACTATCTGTCACTCATTCGGTCCACATTGTAAGTTATTCGTTCGGTCCACATTAAACAACACTCGTTCGATCCTCATTTAAAATTTACTCGATCGGTCCACACTAAGTGACACTTGGTCGGTCCACACTTAATGACTCTCGTTCCGGAAAATTCACATACAAATCATTCATTCGTTCGGTCTCTTAAGGTTTGACTCTATCGATTCCATTATTTAACCATTTTACAATAACATAAGATTAGCTTAAGGGATGATCAACAATTATTTGTTAGAGCCTACCTATGTCATTTTTGAGTTTGGTTGATGATGATTTATCGTCTAACGAGCAACAACACACCACATAGACATATAATCGAAGAAAACTAACATAAGATGAGATCAAACAGGACATAATCTTGTTCCTAATATTGACAAATGATCATGATATAGCTATCCCACACATAACTCAAAACATTTATACAACATATAGCAAAACCCTAATTTTCGAGCACAAAATCAATCAAGAACACATTGAAATCAAAGTAAATGACCAAACTGTTTTAACGTAATGTTCTACACTCTAATCTGAGCAAAACACCTCATTCAATTCGAGTTTTTATCTTGCTTCGATTTTAATGAACCCTAATTTTGAAGTTAGGGTTGATCGAGATCAAACCACCATGAAAACACGATTCAAATAGGATATGACCTTTTGGTAGTGTAAGGAACGATTTATAAAGAGTACCTTAAGCTTGATATGATCTTGAGGAGAAGGATTAAAGGGTGCGATTTGAGTGTGTGTACGTGTGTGTGTTTTTGAGTGTGTGAGAGTGTGAGAACATGAAGGGATCGGGGTGGGGATGTGTAATGTTCTAAACCAAAATTTATTCTTAACACTTTTGGCCCCTCATGATTTCTCAACTATTAATTTTGCCAATTAAGTTTTATAAGGCGTATTCAAGTTAAACAATTAGCACAACTAGTCCCTAATGTTTTATACTCTCTTACCTATAGACTTAATTACCAAAAAACATCTAAAGTAATAAACCAATACACATAAGTCAAGCACAAGCAAGTTAAACTTAATTAACTAACAGACTCATTTTATCATGACAAAGAAATTTGACATTCTCTCCCCCTCAAACAATGACCCGTTTTCTATTGAAAGAGCTGTAGTCGTTGTTTGAGAAGTCAAATGTTACATGAAAAATATTTTCAGATGATGGAATGATTTTATTTTTGAAAGACAACAAACACCATGGTAAATAAGATTTCTCTTATTTATACACATAGATGCACTGAAACGTACACTTATGGATAAGTAGGAAGCACGGGTTGTGATACAAAGTAATCACAAGCCTTTGCATGGTCATAAAGTAGACCATGCCCGAGAATAAATTCCCGTTGAGAGGTCAAGGTTTCTTCTTGAAATACTTGCCTTTAAGATGATGACCGGGTTGCTATCTGAAATAATAGCAAGCCATTTGGCATGTTTTGAAAACATTTGAAACTTCTGCTCGAACTTCATTTACAGGCTCGTATCATTGTTGAATGACATTTCTAAGACCGTAAATGTTATCGATTTTCAGAAGACATGCCTTTTGAAAACTTCTTTTTGTATTTTTCTCATTTTTTAATTTTGTATTTTTGTTTTTATAAAGGTTTTATAAAATGAAAATCTTTTTGGCTTTTCTGATTTTATATTTTTATCTTTTGTTTTTATAAAATTTATATAAAAAGAAAATATTTTTGGTTTTTCTGAGTTATATTATATACATATGATACAAAGGATATTCGAATAGGTACCACCACTATTCGTCAACGTCATCTGCCAACTTTTTCAGAGTCTCTGGCGTAAAACTTCGCATACCCAGCTTGTTGATTAGAAATTCAATTCTTTCTCGGCCAAGAGCTTTAGTGAAGATGTCCGCCAATTGATACTCCGTATTGACAAAGTAAAGTTCGATCACACCATTTTCAACATGCTCCTTGATGAAGTGAAATCTGATGTCTATATGCTTGGATCTGGAATGTTGAACGTTGTTGCAGCATAAGGCAATAGCGCTTTTGTTATCACAGTACATTGGAATTTTATTGAATCCAAAGCCATAGTCGGTAAGTTGTGATCTCATCCAAAGGAATTGAGCACAACAACCGGACAAAGCAATATATTCAGCTTCTGTACTGGATATCGCAGTGCTTTTCTACCTTTTAGACGACCAGCTTACAAGTCTATCATCCAAAAGTTGTATACTACCAGATGTGCTACGACGTGTATCTTGACAACCAGCATGATCCGCATCTGCAAATGCTGTTAGTGCAATGGAAGAATCCTTCAGATACCAAAGTCCCCGATGTATGGTTCCTTTTAGATATCAAAAGATTATTTTTACCGCATTTAAGTGCTTTTCGGTAGGCGGAGCTGATACCGGGCACACATGCATATAGCAAATTGGGTGCCAATCATACCACGATAGTGTGACGGATCTACAGTTTCCCTTCTTTATCCTCATCCAGTTTGGATTTCTCTACCATGGGAGTATCCACTGGGTCACAAGAGTCAAAATCGTATTTCTTTAAAGATTCAATGGCATATTTTGACTGGTTAATAATGTTAGCCTTAAAATATGGTGACATATCCGGAATTACATTAGTTCATATATAGTTAGACATAGAATCTGTGTCACTAAGAAAAAATGAGATTTACCATCATTGACATCTGAATATTGAAAACATGATTTTAGCGAAGAGATCACAATGTTAAGGAGTAGATGCAAGCTAAAGTTAACTGTCATCAAAACATATATTTGTACTTAGTAGAAGTTCATTGCCTTCTCTACGGATGAACAGAGTAGATCCACTGAGCCTTTGAGAAGTTATTGGAATATTAGGTTGAAGACAAAATATCATACCAACGCGCGTGGAGCTTGTTTCAACCCCATTAAGAGCTTCTTAAGATTGGTATACGTAGTTAGGTTTGTCTGGATCCATAAATCCGGTCCGGTTGGTAACATAAACTTTCCCGCAGATTACCATTCAGAAACGCAGTCTTCAATCATTTGATAGACGGACCATTGTTTCATTTATGAGCAGCAAACGCTAGAAAAATTCGTATAGCCTCTAATCTTGCAACCAGAGCGAATGACTCTTCAAAATCGATTCCCTCTTCTTGACGATAACCACGAGCGACCAACCGAGCCTTGTTTTTTAGAATACCTCCTAACTTATCAACCCGCCTCACCAACCTTATAGTCCACTTAAGATTGATGACAAATTCTTTATCAGGAGGACGGCGAACCAGTACCCAAACTTCACAGACGTTCAAATTCATGAAGTTCCTCTTGCATAGCTTCAATCCAACATGCTTGAGTTAATGCGTCTTTGTAGTTCTTAGGTTCGACTGATGTGAGAAAGGCATCATAGTAGCAGAATAAGGCTTGTTCATGGAGTTGTAGTCGTGTGGAAACTAGTCTGTCGAGAGCACCGATTATATTCTCAAGTGGGTGATCCTTAGTCCATTTGCTATTATGTTCAGAAACTTAGTGATCGAGAGGCACAATTGTATGAATAACATCCGATGATATGTATTGACCAGATGCATCTTCTGGGATTGGAATACCAAAGTACGAATCATTACCCATGTATGCAACTTCAATATCATGATTATCTTCTTCAGCATCATGAGAAATAATAGGAGTTTGAGTTTCTTGTGTTGTATGAGAGTTACTTGATGATGGTACATCTTGATCAACTGTAGTTGAGGAAGGTGAGCCAGTTAATACAGCAAGTTCAGGTGCAACTACTTCGGGAATAGGAGCAATGACTTCTAGTGCTTATAAATCAACATAAGGTGGGGGATTAAGTGACTCATCAAACATTAGTTGAAACAACAAATCCCAGTCAGATCTCGAAGGTGGTACAAATGGTGTTGAAGAAGGAGGGTTTGGCACGAGTCCTGAACTGATTGTTACAGGAGTCATATCATGAAGTGCGGGTCCTGAACTGCTGTGTTCAGAAGCCATCGCGGTCAGCTCATCAAAGTCAACATGAATGGTTTCAATTATTCGTCTGGTACGTCTGTTGTAAATCCGAAATGCTTTCTTCGTGGGTGCATAGCCAATGAAAATACCAATTCAGCAATTCGTTGTATATTTGCCAAATTCTTGCAATTCATTCGTTAGGAGCAGAGTGCCACCCAAACACATGAAGATAACCGATAGATCGGAGGTTTGTCATGTAAAGCTCGTATGGTGTTTTTACTGTGACGACGAACGTATCAGTGGAAAGATTTTGGGTATGACAGTGTGGCAAACCGCTTCGGCCCATAGAAATAAAGGAGCTTTTGCATAAATTAACATAGTGCGGGCTGCTTCAATTAGCGTACGATTTCGTCTTTCAACAACACCGTTTTGCTGTGGAGAGCGTGCAACTGATGTTTCATGAGAGATGTCAACCTTCTCATAATATTCACGCAATGTCTGATTAACAAACTCAGTTCCATTATCTGTTCTGATGCGACGGACGGTTTCCTTAAGCCGTACTTGGATCATCTTCAAGAAGTTGATAATAAAAACTAGAGCTTCATCTTTTGATCGCAAACATTTTACCCATGTAAATCGAGAGTAGTCGTCGACAATAACAAGGATGTACTTCTTTCCATTGACACTCGTGACACGTATTAGGCCACATAAATCCATATGCAACAGATAGAGTTTTTCTTGATTGTTGTCCTCGGATTTGGGTTTGTGGGGTTTCTTTGAACTTTTGCCTAATGCACATGCAGAACATAAGTGATCCTTTTCAAACTTGAGCTTAGGGAGACCTCAGACAAGTCCATGTCTTGCAAGATGATTAATAGCACCAAAGTTCAAGTGAGATAGACGACGATGCCATAACCAAGACTTGGTTTTAGAAGCCTTTGACAATAAACAAATAGGAGAGGACCCATTATCATTTCGAGGAGAGTGTATAAAGATTATCCCCTCGAGATCCCGTTAATAAATCAACACCTTCTAGATTGCGAATGAAGCATGTATGTTGACGAAAGGCCACTTCGAGATTGGAATCATAGAATTGTCCCACAGAAAATAGATTATGCCCAAGTCCTTCAACGTAATAAACCCTTGAAATAGTAACATTCCCAATCTGATAGTCTCTATAACCCATTTATCTCTGCAACTTGATCATTTCCGAAATTTGACTGTACCCAGAATTTACTGATGAATTGGTGAGCTAAGTCGATTCGGTATGTGCTTCGAGCAACCGGAGTCCCTAAATAACAGAGGACGATTTGGACAAACTGCATTTCATAAGAGAAGTAGATGGATATTGGTTTTTGTGATCCCAGGATTTACTGGGTTCCTGTTTGTTTGCAGGACTAATTTGCTAACGGACTCAGAATTCTTATTATTTTTGGTTTCCTTGAGTATACCAAATTAACCAACAGGTTTGGGTGATTCGGATTCTAGACTATGGTTTCCTAGAAGGCACTTATTTGTAGTGGTATCTAGTTAAAGGCACGCATTCCTACAATAGTGATGGGTGACGACAGGTTAGGTCTCCAAGTATATATATTTTAGGTGAAACACTTTCCTGTGGTTTCCAAATATCTTTATTAGATCCTTTCTTTTTGATTTACTCTCTTAGGTTTAGCACGAAATTTACATCTTTCTTAGAATTAGAAACACACAAATTACAGATGACGTGCAATCATAATAATCACCGTTAATACAGACATATTCATAATTATCTATTTCTGGAATCTGCACAGACGAGATCATTACTTGATAACACAGTACTATTCCTTTTATTTAAACTAGATTTAACGTTCCAGGGTGAAGCTTTCTACTTTATTCTTCGTTTCACTACTTGGTGTTTGCTGAATCCTATCCATTCCTTGTATTGCCTGAGGCTGTGATACGCTTGCACTTAGTAGAAAGTCTTACTCTTGTAGAATGCAACACACGCTTGTTAGAAACTATGTTTGAAGTCGAGTCTGTTTTTGTGTTTTCTGTGGATGTGAGTGATTCGGCAAACCTAACTTTCTTGTCCTTTTTCCTCGGTGTGACCGCAACTAATTGAGGATCAAAATTGTTGATGCTAGGGCAAGTCCTACTTATGTGTGAAAGCAAATCCTGAATGACTTTGGTATACCTAAAGGCAGACTCTAAAAGTGAATCTTGAGGATAATTCGCTTTTACATGTTCGACTATATCCTTAAGGACCAAAGCTTCTTCCTGAGTGTGCTTAATATAAGAGGAGTGAGCAGTCCTTTTATTCAACAATTTGGGCGTGATTGGTTCCATATTATCCTTAGACACTTTTGGATCAACAGAGTGGGTCTCAATAGCCTCCTTATCTAAAGCTTTTCCTTTAAGTTTCCTTAACTCATTTTTTAGGGCTGCTATGACCAAACCTTGTTCCTGAAGTTTTGCATTTAAATCAGAAATTTCCCCAGACTTTATATTGACTTGTTTGATTAACGCATCACATTGTTCTTTTGATTGAAAAATTTTGGTTTAGCTCGAGTCATAAAGTTGCTTAATAAGATCTGTTTTTTAAATGATCATTCTCAGCAACAAGTTTTGTTACTCTATGTTCCAATTCAATGTTAAGAGTCTCAATTTCATCCATGTCCATTTTGACTTTACTATCATCCACATTTCCTTTTAAGGACTTAATTTGCTCTTTCAACTTGACAATGACTGTGTCTTTCGCTTGAGACTGAGCTCTCAATTCACTTAATTCAAACAACTGAGTAAAACTTGGAGCATTTTGATCTAAAACAAACTTGAGTAACAAACTGATGGCAATGTTTTTTCAGAGTGTAAAACTTTTACAAAGTTTTCGTAATTTATTTATCAACAAATCCTTTTGTTGAGAAGCTTCAGTTTGAGTTCGAGTCAATTTTGACATTCTTTCACAGTTTTCACAAAAAACATCATTCACAGACAAATTCACAACAGTTTTTACAATATCATGATCAAATGGCTTGTGCCAAGAGTCGTTCATTTTCACTCAAAACTTTATTCATTTTAACTTCGAAAGTTCTGGACTCCAAGCGATGTTGTTCGATAGCCTGTTCCATTTGATAAAAGACTTTTTGGACATCGGCAAGTTCTTCAACTAAGTATTGATTGAAGTTTTGAAGGTATCTTTTTATTCTTGTATAAGGAATGATTTCAATCTCGAAAACATGCCTTTTGTATGTTCAAACCCCACTGCCCTCAGTGATAGCTGTGGCAGTGGTTCTTTCTTTGACAACCAGATCAAAGCCAGTAAGATAGCATTTGAGCTCTTTAAGCTGGTATCAACCATACTTACATTTGGATAGTTCTTTTGGAACCTCAACTTTAACGGGGTGGAAGAATGAGATGGGTCTAAAGCTGGGACCGAAGTCGCTTTATTAGGCTGTTCACTATATAAATCAGATTGTCGAACAAATCGTTTGTTGTAATCCGTTATTAAGAATAGCATAATTAATTGGTTTAGTGTTCACGTTATGTTTTACAACCAATGGATCTTGTTCTTTCAAAAGCATTTTTGAACGACTCTCTTCACAACGCATTAATGTCTCATCAGAATCAGGAATCACAATCGTATCCATTTTAAGAATGACATTCTCGTCATACAGTTTTGGCTTTGACTCCCAAACTTTCTTCAGATAGAAAGGTTTTTCAAAACCGATAGCTTGTTTCGTGGAATGATCATATAAAAATTTTGGATTTAGTCATCATATGAACAGTTTGCGCAGATTGACCTCTTTTGAAAATGATATTATCAAGTTGCTTAATTTTCTTTTCTAAAGCAATTTCTCTATCAATATTTCTGTTTTCTTCCATTTTTTAAATCATTTTTGAGGGCTTCAGCAAACTGTTTTCATTAAAGAATCCTTTTCTTGCACTTGTTCAAATAAGAGTTGCTTAAGACGTACAATCTCGGCATACTGTTCATTTGATCCTGAAAAACTGTTTTCAACATTTTGCATTTCTTTCAAATCTTTAACCTCTTCTTTATATCTGTCAATCTCGGTAGTCAAAGCTTTATTGGCACTTTTATATTCCAGATTAACATTGGTGCAGTGCATCACTTGGGTATTTAATTGTTCAAACATAGATAATATCAGGACATCTTGTTGAGCAGAAGAGTTAGAATTCTGGACAGTTTCCTGTTGTGTTTCACTCAGATACTGAGAAAATGAATGATATGCTATCAAGGTTATTTCAGTTTCTCTCAACCCCCCCCCCCCTTTTTCTGACTCACATCATTAGACTGTTCAGAAGACGTCATTATCTGCTCACCTTTGATTGAATAAATCATAGGTCAGATTATCTGGATTGTGTACCTCAGTGAGTGCATCTGAGCCATTCCTGGAAAGATTCGCCATGAGAGCAATCTTGGCTGAGTTGAGTTCATCACAATCAGAGTCATAGGCATCCAGATCATCGGCTTGTAGCAGGCATTGTGGGGTAATGACAGTCTAAGAGGTTTGAGTGTCAGGAAGTCCTGGATTTGCCAAAAATGCTATTTCTTCCTCTGTTAAAACTTGACCACTTGCTTGAGCTTGAACCAGCAACACTTTATCATTGAACCATGTTTCATCCCTTTTCCTTTTTGGCTTGTACATGCTTGGCAATATGACCCTCCCCTTTGCAATTGTAACAGATGACAGTCCGTTGTTTCCCTGTGTTGCTTCTACTTGCTCCAGGTGTGTATTTTCTCGTTGTTCCAGTAGCATAAGTAGTTTGTCTCCCCTGAACAGGTTGCACAGTTACTTTTAAATCATTAGATGTTGCTTTTTGACGAGGGTTTGACGAAAGTCCTTAGCTGATTGGTTTTTTGGTAGTAGGACAGGGACGTGACAACAGCAGTTAGAATGACTTAGTGATTGATGCATCAATTGGATCATCCCCTTTTTGGAAACACTAGAACAATTAGAACATGAGTCGTGGGATAAAATCAAATGTTGATGTTGGTAAGTCGTGGGGAGCATACTTTCAATTGTGGGTTAGATTGATTGTGGAGATAAACGTTGTGGTGGACGGAGGATTGGTACTCATTTGATGGATAAGTGATTGAAAGAGGTGTTGATTGATTGGTTGTGAATTGTTGATTCTGATAAGGTGTTACAAACTGTGAAGACGGATACAGTGAAGCATGATGTTGAGGTTGAGAGTTTGGGTAAGTGTGTAGATGAGATTGATAAGCCGACTGAGTTAACTGGTTAAGATGCAACTAAATCAAGAGGTTTCGTAATTTCGTTCATGCATCAAACGAACTTCATTTGCATGTCTTTCGTGTTGTTGCAGGTAAGCATGAAGCTGATCAACATTGGTAGTATGCAAGTCTTTGACCAATTTAACATCAGTAACAAATTTGCTCCATTCATCAGGAAGAGTGTTTAAAAACTTAGTGTTAACTTGAAATTGCTCCAATGGCATCTTGTAGATGTTCATATCATTGGTAGCAAGTGACCTCAAGATAGTACTCATGTATTGACTCTCTTCTTGTAGTGAACTTTCAAATTTATCATCAGCTTGCACTCTCGTTTTGTTTTGTAAACGACGTTCCTTGCATTAGTCGTTTAATCTATCCCAAAGAACTTTTGCAACACGAGGATGTTGACTCACAAGAGCATAGATTTTAGTTGGAAGACCTTGGAGAATGATGTTTATTGCTTTGATGTCACAATCAGCTTGAATGGCTTCCGCGAGAGTCAGTTTAAACATAATCCTAAGCTTGTTACTCCATCCTCCGTGATGGAAGGCCAAGCGAGTGGCCCTTTTTTCACAGAGCAAGAATCATTATTCCTGTGGTCTATTCATATATAAATGTTCCATTCTGCTTTTCCATGTATCTTACAGTGTTTTTTCAAGCATCGTGTGGTTTGTTGTCTCATCTAAGAAGAAGTGGAATTATCAGCAAGAGTCGTAATTGTGGGTATCATAAATATTTACAATTGATCGATCGGTGGTAGAAAGAAATTGTGTTTGGTTATGTGATTGTTGAGTCTTGAAATGAAACTACACGGGATTTTATAATTCTTGACAAAACCGGGAAAACAAGTGTTTGTTTCACGGGATTTTACAAGTCAAAGAAATAAACCGTATAATTTAGAAATGAGATGGTAGGTTTTAATTGGAAAATGACTAGTTCGGATCTTACTCGTTCGGTTCTCAAATGACAAAATTAGTTCGGTCCTTCTAGTTCGATCCTCTAGTTCGGTCCTCTAGTTATCTAGTTCGGTTCCCTAGTTCGGTCCTTTAGTTCGGTTGACAACGACCAAATCTTGTTCGGTTCTCTCGTTCGGTTGACAAAGAACAAAATTGGTTCGGTTTTCTCGTTCGGTTAACTAGTTCGGTTCCAATAGACAACAACTAGTTCGGTTCCAACTTGAGTAAATCTCGTTCGATTCAAACTATGAGCACTAGTTCGGTTCCAACTGACAGGAGTCTAGTTCGGTTCTCTTTATTGGCTTACCTCGTTCGGTGACCTTGTTCGGTTGTACTCGTTCGGTTCCAACAACTACGAAACTCAAATTTTCAAAACTCAAAAAACACATTTTTGAATGATTTTTAGTAAAAATTCTTGTACAACTAGTGTTACTAACCCTATAGGAACAATAAAAATGAAAACTTTAAGGTTTTTAAGCCAAAAAATTTTGAATCAAAAATTTGTTCTTTGTAAAGGTTTTTGAAAACAAATCAAACACAAAAACTAAACACACCACTCCATGTCTCTTGATACCAATTGAAGAAACATGTAATCTTATGATCAAACCAAGAACAAGAGAGATGTGGGTTGTGATGTTAGAGAGAGAGAATGGATGAATTGTATTAAGTGTGTTTTATGGAAAATGGAACAACCAACCCCTCTCCAAGGCTAGGAGAGGGCTTATATAGGTCTTATAGGCCGGCCCATAGGCTATGATGGGCTTCCCATGGGTCTTGGGCCGGACTAGATTACTAATCTAATCATTACATAAACTACGAGCTAAGACTATTACAACTTGGAAGTGACTGATACTTTTTGTGTTCCCAACAGTAGTGGAGGTGATGGTAGTGGTAATGATACGGGTACAGGTGGTGGTAATGGTGATGAGGCTCTCAATCTACCCATGGCAGCTTTGAAAGCCTGGGGGTGCACGCACATGGTTAGGGCTACTATATG
This sequence comes from Tanacetum coccineum, assembly GCA_026074375.1. NCBI lineage: Eukaryota > Viridiplantae > Streptophyta > Magnoliopsida > Asterales > Asteraceae > Tanacetum > Tanacetum coccineum. Next base: position 34,322 of record BQNB010013178.1, on the reverse strand, counting down.
GGTGAGGTAATCTAGGAAGTGGTGATGATGGAAGTGCGGGTGTAACTAAACACCTAGCAAGGCGTTCCTTTGCAGAGGGTGGTGATAATGAGATGAGTGGTGAGGGTGGTGGTGTAGGTAAGGCGAGAAGTCTCTCGACCTCCTCCTCAGGTGGCAATAGTATAGGTGCCTCTGGTCGGATAGATATCCTAGCAGTGGTACGACATGCTGGTGGTGATGGTAGTGTAGCCGCAGACTCATCGGTCTTAAACGGCTCTGTCACCTCAAAAGAGGAGACATGGTCAGTAACGGTGCAACAACAGAGTCGGCCAGAGCCAGATGCTCCTCCTCCTCCTCGGCTTCCTCCTCCTTAGAAACCTCCTCCTCCTCAAAAGCCTCCTCCTCCTCCTAGTCATCATCAGAGGAGTAATCATCATCGTCGTCACCTCCATCAGCTGGATAGTCTACTGGACCATCCTTAGAGTCCTCCTCGGGATCCTCCTCGGGATCCGAGTCAGCAACGTAGCCTAGAGATAAGGCTATAGGTAAATCAGCAACAGCATACGATTGATCCTCCATGGGAATCTCCTCATCAGATGGGGCCAAGTACTCAGGGTACTCTGGTCCTGGTACGTAATCTGGCGAGAGCGGTACCTGCTTTGGCTCCTCAGGGCCAGGCACGTAGTTTGGTGATGCCGGTGCAGCCTTGGGCTCCTGGAGTCTGAAGAAGTCCACAGCCCAAGCCAGCGGGTCCCCATGTGATGATATAGACATATATGTAACCTCGGATGATGCCGAATCCGATGACATGACTGTATTTGTAACACTCAAACAGAGTTTACATTAGTACATATATGAGACCGATGATAATATACTTAATATATTATAAACACGTATGAGAACTATGCAGCATCTAGTATACCCAACTAATGCAACTCGATAGTGTATGTTATGTATGCATCTAGTACAGTTACTAATGCAAACAACTAGTATATGTATGTTAGCCTTAATTTATTGAGTCGAACAAGGAAGCTCGGTCACTCTACGATGGAGCTTCGGTCTCTAATTAGTTAACGTTATAATAGGGCTCTGATACCACTCTGTAACACCCCCAAATTGGGTCGCAGCGGAATAATGTGTATCCGGGAGCGTTACATTACAGATCAATAGCACAAGATATGAGAACGACCTCAAAAAAAGAGTTGTTAAAAATACGTTACATTTGGATTTATTGAATCGTATGATAACAAAGCACGAAGGCTTAAATAGTTCAACTTTTGAAATAAAGATTTAGATCATATCATTCATCCCGAAATATAATGACTCCAAATCTATAGCATGACACCCAAAAAGGGACTATTCCCAATTGTATTCCTATGAACTCGTGCTCATTGACCTGAGAAAAAAAACATGCTTAAAACGTCAACATAAAGTTGGTGAATTCATATAGGTTTGTAAAATATATAATGTAGGACCGCAAGATTTCCCCATGATAATGCAACAGATGCAAACATCATAAAATATAATTGCGTTTCCCTAAGCTCATGACACTGAAGCTCGACATGTATGAATTGCAATATAAATTGCCAACATTGCCCGTGATGATGTTGTAACCCACAACATCCGAATTCGACATGGTATACATCCGTTGGTTCACTCCGTGACACCAGTGAGAGCTACTCACCCGGATGGGGATGTCAACCCCAATAAATCTATTTATAACATTCGCGCTCACACTAAGTAATTGACAGTTCATGATAATGGGCTCAAGGATTATCGCTACTTAGGCAAACACGTAATCATGGTAAAATGTACACTTACGTCCAATTTGTAAAAACAAGCATGTTTCTCACCCCAAAAGTTGTAATTCATTGATATAGTAAAACATGGGGCTATGAACTCACCTCAGCAGATAGTTCCTCGCAGTTGCAAATACACTCAGGTATAGAAAATAGTACGCCGTCAAATACCTAAGTAAATACGGTACGTCTTAGTCCATCACTTTAGAGTATGACACATAAATAAATTACATGACAATGCTAGTTTATTTAACTCAGTATATATATTGTTATCACTTGTATGGTAATGATCCCATTAAAAGAATAGTTAATTTACTCGTTTGCTCTCGGGAAGGTATACGACTAGAGGTAGGTTTCGTTAACAAATGGACATTTATTAACCCGACAGTTTATACATCGATAAACATTAACCTTAAATATAATGGTACTTCTATTATACTAAGTCCAGCCCGACACTTCAAGTCTTTATAAAATCATTTAAGTTTTATACCTTGGAGTTCTAAGTTTGGCAAATTTTAATCCCTTTAAGGATGTTTAGTTAAATTACACTTTTAGTCCAACTTAATTCAACATAGCCCCTTAAGTTTGAAATGTGTCAAAAACAATCCCTAGACTTGAAAATCAATATTTTCAGTTTACACCTTCTAGTTTATACTTTGACACTTTTAGTCTTTAAACTTGGAAAAACTACATTTTTAACCCGTTTAAGTCCTAACAAGTGGCTATAGGCCTTAAGGTCCATTTCAAAGCCCGATAACCGTTTTAAAGCTCAAAATATTTCCAATTTGGGTCCATTCTCATAACCGAGTTTTATTAAGTCCAACATTATCACATAAGCTGTTTTAGAGCTTATAAATAAGCCGCGATCCCTAATGGGCCTATTGGGCCTTGTGTGTTATTCGAATAGGCTATATAGTCCAAATAAGGTTTGATTTATTTGCGCTAGTTTCCATCGGTTCATGTTCACTTTTAATAAGTCGCATAAGCTCATTTAGCTTATAAATAAGCCACCCCCCCCCATGGTGGGTTGATGGGCCGCTAGGTGGGTCTCGCAAATGGGTAACGAGCCCTTTCAGTTCAAAACAATTCTTAACAGGCAACTAGTGCTAATTAGGATTATTAAATCATACTACTATAACCTTTAGTAACTAAAGCAACATTTAATTTGACTTATCACAACTTTCACGTCAAACAGTGGGTATGTCCTATGGCGTATATTCGTTTCGTCTTTCGCCAAAGGCGTGACTAGTGTATACTCCCTCTTACGAGCAAACAGTTTTATGTAACTATATATATATCGAAAACATGCACACATGCATGCGTCAATCTCAGTTAGATGCTTTTAACTTCACAAACTAACACAAAAGTTTCTTAACACAAGTTGTAAATGAACATACGTAAACATATGTGCTCGCGACGAACAGGGTCGTAAACCATGCACATCCGCGTCCTTGTGGCTTATGCCACGCATGTATGTCGGGGTTAAAGAGTCGAGTTTTCAAGGTCGTTCAAGCCCATGAGTACGTGACATGCATGGTTGGATCCCATGCAGGTTCACGTCCTTATGACACACATGAACCAAACGTGACCCATTTTGCTTATATGTATAACTAGAAACGAATACGAAATATAAAAGTGAATCGAGAGGAGGTCTTACAATGGTCCTAAGAATTTGCGAGAGGCGAGTGGCGAGTAGACGCGTAACCAAACCGCACACACCCTTAGCTTTCAAAAGCTTTAACCAAACCGAAACCTTAGTTCGTTTCTTTATCGACCCACTTTGCTTATAATACTCCTTTACTTGTAGTTGCTGATTTCGAATCTAACCAAACAAGAGTAGTGTGTTCGTGATGTTGGTGTTTGCTGAAACAAGGATGGAGGAGATGAGGTACTTTGCATGTATGCTTGTCTGTGATAACAAAGGTGAGAATTTGTCATCATTTTTATACTCAACAACCCAGGAAAGCATAGTATTAAGAATTGAAATCACATTCTTGTGTTGAGGCATTTTGTAACATTTCTCATTTTCGTGTCATTGTACGACTATATTAATGATCACTATTTATTTTAGTCCGATACGCATTTACGTGTAAACACTCTTAGTTGTGAGTCTTCCTATTTATAGAGAAAATATCTCTATACCACTTCCTAAAACCATGTCTCCTTTGCTAGAGAAGAGTAGTAGTTTAAGTACATTGCTTAGGTGGTTTTTAGGGAAGTTCAAGCTTGTTTAAGTACAAGTATTAATGAATTTGGTGATGTACAAGATTATGCAAGATTTGTTAGGTTGTATGTGTGGGTGACGAGTTGGCTAAAGAGAAGGAAACACAAGATACAAATCTTGTATAAGATTTGTTAAGTACATTGCCTTAAATAATCCTATGTTGTATAAGATTTAGCCAAGATTTGTGTGTATTACCCAATGGTCCTTGTGTCGTGTGAAATGAAAGAAAAACAAGGCAAAGTGTGCTAGTGTTTAAGTTTTCCTTAACCTTAAACTAACTAAACATTCATCCTTAAACTAACTATGGTATGCTATGGGTTAAGGTTACATGTTGTAAGGGTATGTAAGTGATTTTTTTCTCCTTCCCACACCATTGGACGCCTAGGATTTGAGTTAGGGTACACATGATTAGACAATGTTTAGATATATGAGCTTCTATGTACTTAAGTTGGTTAATATCTAAAAGTATATAATGTTTGCCTTATGTTTGTGTTATGTTTAATCATAACGCCCCTAAGGCTTATTGACCAAAAAATTACAATTTTATTTTTGTGTTTAGGGAATGAAAAAAAGTGGGTACTTGGTTTGAGTCTAGATAAGTCTAGGTATTTCTCGGGTATGTCTAAATGTATTTTATTGCGAAACGTAAGCGTTTTACGTAACCAATAAAAATAAAATATGAAAGGTTATAAATTATATTCTTAATAATCATATAACACTTGCTTGATGTAAACTTTAACTTGCTTGGTGTCCGTTTACGTTGGATGATGATTTTTAGTTTACGCGATTTAACTATAAGATAATAATTAAAAGCGGACGCGTAAAACCCTAAAAATAATTAATAAAAAAATTGAGTCGGGAAATGACCTGAAAATGTGAAATGTTACAGTCACCTTCAACATTGGGAAATCCATTAAATCCAAACACTCCCGAGACGATTATTTGTATTGCGCCGATCACACCGCTAAGCTTGTCTAAGAACAATGGGTTGACACGGTCGATCACTACGGAAAATGGACTGAAGTAGAAGAAGAGGAAGATTCTAACGAAGTGCAAGCAGTTTCCTTCTACCCTAGGGCAGAGCCGGTCGAGCCACTCGAGTGGAAGGCCCCAGAGAACCGGTTGAAACCTTCAAGCATCGAACCACCCAAACTAGAGCTAAAGGAATTACCCGAACACCTTGAGTACGCTTTCCTCCAGGAAAACAACCAACTCCCAGTAGTCATTTCCTCCGCATTATCTACCATCGAGAAAGCCAGGCTTCTTGAGGTTCTAAAGAATCATAAAGGGGCAATCGCCTGCAGTATTGCGGACATAAATGGGATTGACTCATCCTTCTGTACTCACAAAATTCTCATGGAATACGAGTTCAAACCAAGTGTCCAACCTCAAAGACGAGTAAACCCGAACATCAAGGAGGTAGTAAAGAAGGAAGTTATAAAGCTCCTTGACGCATGATTAATCTACCCATCTCCGACAGCCCTTGGGTGAGTCCTATCCAGGTTGTTCCAAAGAAGGGAGGAATAACCGTAGTGAAGAATGAGAAAAATGAGCTCATCCCACAAAGGACGATCATTGGATGGCGCATATGTATCGACTATCGTAAATTGAATAACGCAACTCGGAAAGACCACTTTCCACTTCCGTTTATCGATCAATGGCTCGAACAATGGTTGAGGAAGGGCCTAGCAGTGGACGAACACTACTTCTCCTAGACGGATTCTCAGGGTATTTCCAAATTCCTATTGCTCTAGAGGATCAGGATAAAACCACATTCACCTACCGTTACGAAACCTTCGCATACAAACGAATGCCTTTCGGATTATGCAATGCTCCAGCAACCTTTTAGCGTTTTATGACAGCCATATTCCACGAACGTATCAAAGATAGCATGGAGGTATTTATGGACGATTTCTCTGTCTTTGGTAATTCCTTCGACCACTGCCTAAAGAACCTTGAAAAGATGATAAAAAGATTTGAGGAGACCAACCTTGTGTTAAACTGGGAAAAGTGCAACTTTACGGTTAAGGAAGGGATCGTCCTCTGCCATAAGGTCTCAAGTGTAGGAATTTAGGTCAATAAAGCAAAAAATCGAGGCAATCTCAAAATTACCATACCCCACGAACGTAAAAGCTATCCGAAGTTTTCTAGGACACGTTGGTTTCTACAAAAGATTCATAAAAGATTTCTCACAAGTCGCACGCCTAATGACTTAGCTCCTAGTAAAAGACGTCCCGTTCAATTTCTCTGAAGAATGCATCCAAGCTTTCAATAAGTTAAAACGCGAACTAACGCAGTCCCCAATCATGATCAAGCCAGATTGGTCATTACCATTTGAAGTCATGTGCGACGCAAGTGATTATGATGTCGAAGCAATGTTAGGGTAAAAGATCAACAAGCATTTTAAGCCCATACACTACGCCAGAAAAATAATGAACAAAGTACAAGAGAACTACACAACTACCGAGAAAGAGCTTTTAGCTGTCATTTTCGCATTCGACAAGTTCCGTCAATACTTGGTTTTATCCAAGACCATCGTTTTCACGGATCATTCTGCTCTGCGGTATCTCTTCACTAAACAAGATGCAAAACCACGACTGATTAGATGGATCCTGTTACTCCAAGAATTTGATATCGAAATTCGTGATAAGAAAGGTGTTGAAAATCTAGCAGCCGATCATCTCTCCCAGCTTGAAAATCCTGACCTAGGAAAGCTGACCAAGGCTGAGATAAGGGACCTATTCCCTGAAGAGCGATTAATGGCAGTCTCTGACAAGAATAACGAACCATGGTATGCTGACTACACTAACTATCTAGCTATCCGAGTACTACCCTTCCGATCCACCCGCCAAGAGAAACAAAAGTTCTTCAGCGATTTAAGGCATTACTTTTGGGGTGAACCATTCCTATTCAAACAATGTGCTGACCCAATCATACGAAGGTGCATCACCGGAGATGAGGCAGCACAAATCCTTTGGCAATGTCATAGCGGACCACCTGGAGGACATCATGGTATCGCCACTACTGCAAGAAAAGTCTTTGAAGACGGTTTCTACTGGCCACATATCTTTTATGACGCACGCCAGCTGGTCCAAGTTTGCGATGCATGTCAACGAGCCGGCAATATCTCTTCAAGGGACGAAACACCTCAAAAGTATATCTAAGTCTGTGAAATATTCGATGTTTGGGTAATAGACTTTATGGGACATTTCCCCTCATCAAACGGAAACAAATACATCCTAGTAGCTACAGACTACGTGTCAAAATGGGTAGAAGCTCAAGCCTTTCCCACTAGTGATTCTTGGAATGTAGTGAACTTACTCAATAGACTATTCACATGATTTGGAATACTGAAGGCCCTTATTAGTAATAGGGGTACTCATTTCTGCAACTACCAGATGGAGAAAGCAATGAAAAGGTATGGAGTAGTTCATCGATTCTCCACCGCATATCACCCACAGACAAACGGGAGGTCGAAAACACAAACCAGGCAATAAAGCGTATCCTTGAGAAAACCATCAGGAACAACAGGAAAGACTGGTCTTACAAATTAGATGATGCATTATGGGCATTTCGAACAGCGTTTAAAACCCCTCTAGGAACAACCCAATTTAGAATAATCTATGGCAAGGCATGCCATCTTCCCGTTGAATTAGAGCACAAATCCTACTAGGCCATTAAGAACTTCAATATGGACCTTACGAAAGCTGGGGCAAACCGGTTCTTACAGATTAATGAGTTGGACGAGATGAGGCTCGATGTTTATGAATCATCCATTTCTTATAAGGAGAGAACAAAAAGATAGCACAATAAACGGATAAAAGCATCAACTAACTACGAAAGAGGCGATAAGGTACTTCTCTTCAATTTATGTTTAAGGTTGTTCCCCAGGAAACTGAAGTCAAGATGGTACGAACCATTTTCGATAAGCAAAGACATGAAAAATAGCGCAATTGAGTTGTATGATAAAGATGGGAACGAATTCATCATAAATAAACAACGGGGAAATCATATCAAAAAACTGTATTATACGCCAACAGAGATGACGATATAACACTAGATGATGAAGGAGAAGTCACATAAGTACGTGTGACTTCGAGTCTAGCTACAAGACTCATAAATAAAGAAAAGCGCTTCTTGGGAGGCAACCCAATGTTTATTTTTCCCGCACTTAGGAGTGTATAAATAGATGGAAATCTCAACCATTCCAAGACACAACAAGAAAAACACACAAGAGAGAAAAGCTCCATTAACAAGTTATCCAGCAGTCTTTTCGATCAGAAGCACTCGGTTTTCTGTGATATTTCAGGCAAGTATGTCCAGGTCCGGCTGTACAACAACTTTGAACGTTGTACCCTGGGAGACAGACGACGAATCTATTTTAAGGGAAGCGTGTCCAACACGTGCCTCGTTCCACGACCTTTTACTGCTTTCTTTATTTATCGTTCATAGTGTCTGTCTTCTGCTTCTACCCCATTCGGTCTGTTTTATTTAATGTTATTTAATTTTTGTTAATTAGTATTAATTATAATCTGATTTTTATTTTAATAAAAGTGTACATGTCATGAAAGTTTTGGCAAAATTTCTGCGATTGAGTCCTGCATAGGATAGGTAGGTGTGACCCTTTGAACCTTTCCTTGTGAGATGCACTTAGCCTCCTAGATCTGAGTAGACGCGGTGTCCTTGAACTCAGCCTCTGTTTATGTAGACGACAATAAATGCTCACACACGACTCTCCGTGACCTTGTTAAGTCCTCATAGTCGTGCTCGTTATGGTCATGAGCACTAGCCTGGTCCTGTAAGAGATCTTAGGAATAATGCCCCCCGCAATTCCCTTCGAAGCAACCCCACGTCTCTCTCACATAGGTGATCTCATCTTGAATCATTAAAAACATATGTTTTGCGATTTCATCTTGAATCATTGTGCTTTCTGATTTCATCCTGAATCATTAAAGCCATATGTTTAACCTCTCAACAAGTCACATTTGTTATAGGAATAGACTAGGATGTTACAATTTCCAAGTAACACCCCATATTGACGTGACTTCCCTCACATTTTTATGATTAGGTTGTCCTATTGAACCCAGATCTTGGGATCTCCAGTCAACTGGGTTAGGTTTCCTTCATAGAAACTCATTCCTTTAAGGGCTTTAGTCACATTCCTTTAGATGACTCTCTAACTAACTCTCTGCTTAAGCCTTTTGTAAGTGGATCCGCGATGTTATCCATTGACTTTACGTAGTCAATCGTGATAACTCTATTTGAGAGTAGTTGTCGCACCAATCATCGTCTATGATGGATATGTCTCGACTTACCATTTTACATTGTGATATGAGCTTAGTCAAAATTCAATTGACTATCACACTTTATAAACATGGCCATTACCGGTTTACGACATCTTGGTATGTCCTTTACGAATTAACGTAAATATCCCGCATATTTTATAAATTTATCTCAAATGATAAATTCATATTTCATTATAGATTTAGCTATAAACATATTTTTGAAATACTGTTAATATTTCTAAGACATAGCTTCCCACTTAGCGTAAGTACATCCGCTCTAGTAGATCTAGACTCTAAAGTAAGAATCCAAATTTGCATTACTCTATCATTTGATAGCAGCTGGATATCTTCCATAATGCAATTTCAAAAGTATCACAGTGCTCGTGTAATACTATTTAAATGATCATCACTTGAATTACTGGTATAATTGACCTGGTTATAAAATAAGGTCACACACATGTCATTACATACATAAGATGCCTAATATTCTTTGACTATTCAAAATGTGCAACACCTTTACCTCTATTTTAAATAGAATTAAAAAGATGCCATTGAATTCTAGCTAGGTCAGAATCTCTCACATTGAACCTCTCAAGAATATTGTCCTTATAATGTTCTGACTTCAAAACAAATCCATATTGGTTCACATTCCAAGAACCATATCCAACAAGGCAACAACTAATGAAGTTCATGTCAAATCTTGACTCGAACATGTCATTAGTGGATTTGTTTATCTTGTTACCACTTTTAGTGATAATTAATTATACCAGCTATGTATAAACACAAGAATACATATATACTATCGATCGCACATACATCCATTAATTTTGAATCCACATTCTTACATGATATGGTCAAAAAAATCAATGTTATTGTTTGGGAGCTTGCCTTAAGCCATATAATGACTTAACAAGCCTACAAACTTTGCTCTCTAGTCCAGGAGCCATGAAACCCTCAGGTTGGTTCATGTATAGTACTTTTTCTAAATCCCCGTTTAGAAATGTCATTTTCACATCCATTTGATGAACTTCCTAATTTCTTAATGCGGTAATAGCAAGTATCATCTTAACTGGGGTTATTCGCGTAGAATAAGTATCAAAGTAATATAGACCTTGTTGTCTAAATCCTTTGATTGCCAATCTTACTTTGTACTTGTCAATGGTGCCATCGGCTTTTGTCTTCTTCTTGAAGATCCATTTATAGCCTAGTGGTTTACAACCCGAAAGTAAATCCACAAGCTCCCAAGTATGATTTTGTAAAATAGAATCTATTTCACTTTTAATGGATTCTTTCCATCAAGCCATTTCGAGGAAGTTACCGCTTCTCGATAAGAAGTAGGTTCATTTTCTACCATAAAAGAAACAAATTCGGGTCCAAATGATTTCTCGGTTCTTGCCCTTTTGCTTCTTCTAGATTCAACCTCTTCATCCTTGGGTTGATCTTGTCTCTCATCTTGGAGATCATTATCATCTCAGTGTCTCTGATCTTGGACAATGTCGTCATCTATTCTAGATGATTTTACAATTTCCTTCGTTAACAAGGAAATATATTTTCAAACAAGGAAGCACTTCTTTATTCCATTATCGTATTCTTGTGTATATCAACATATACAAAGAAACATAAGCACTACTGTTATGAGTATATAATAAGAATATGCAATTCACAGTTTCAGGTCAAATCTTCTGAACCTTGGGGTTCAATACAGATATCTTAGCTAGATATCCCCCCATATTTGAAAATCATTATAATGATGCAGATGCGGTAAACGAGTGAGTCAACGTGATAAATACGCTTGGCGCTTATTTTGCGACAACAAACTCGGAAACGGCCCAACGATCAAGACTCATCACTTTGCCATAAGCCCTGTCAGTTTTGGGCCTTTCGGGGTCGTTTGGGGCCTCAAAAGGGTGTTTTTCTATTTTAAGGCTATATTTTGGACATAATCAATTATGCTTTATATGAGATGTTGTTTCCTTTTTATTTAGAACTTATCCTCCTTTATAAGGACGATTTTAGGATTGTCTCTGGCAGCTTTTGAGAAACCTACAAGTTTATTAAATAAGAGAATTTCTCGTTTTTGAGAATTTCAGATTAGTTCTTGTGTTTGTGTGGCTTGTTTTTATATTCGATCTACAATTATATAAGATAATCTTCTTCTCATCCATAGTTCATAAGAACTATCTTATTATCTTTACAAGGGATCTTATCTAAAAGATAAGTAACCGATATAATCGCTTTCCCCCACATGTCATGGCTTAAACCAGGACTTAAGAACATGGCATTAACCATATTTTCTAAGGCACGGTTCTTTTAACAATTCTATTGTTGATGTATCAAGAGCAATAAATTTGTGTCTTATTCTAAGTATAGCACATAAATCTAGAAATAGAGGCACATATTCACCTCCGATATGACTTCGAACCACCTTGTTTTCGATAATAAGTTGATTCTTAACTTATTTGTATAGAACAATCTTGTCTACGTCCTTACTCTCTAGTAAGTATAAATAGCAATATTTTGTACACCATCAACAAATATGATGAAGCACTCGCTATTCTCTACCTTAGTAGGTATCAATTCCAAATCACATAAAACCTTGTGAATCATATCAAGGGTTCGGTTATTTTCTGTTCAACCGAGAGAAAAGACAATCTTGTCAATTTGGCTTCAACACAAGTTTTAATATTGTAGTCCGTGTCAATACAAAAAGTGGGTATCCAATTTAGTTTAATTAGACAACATATTGAGTTAAAACATGTCCGAGTCAGCCATGCCATACATTTAAAGAATCAAATAAGCTAATTTCAACTCATTTTGCTAAAATGACCATTAGAAAATACATTCAGCTTAAACATTTTTAAAGGCGTAACCCGTACGGACTCAAATTATGTTATTCGTTAACTAAATTTTATTTGATTCAAATACAAGATGAAAGCCAAATTTCATTAAGCAACCATTCGTACACAAGATTCCTACGAATCTCCGGCACGTACTACGCGTTGGTTAACTTAGACTCTTTTCCAGATGTGAATCACGTACAACGCGTTGGTTAACTTAGACTCTTTTCCAGATGTAAGAATGTGGATTTGAAATTAATGGATGTATTTGTGATCGATAGTATATATGTACTCTTGTGTTTATAAATAGATGGTATAATTATCACTTGAAGTGATAAGAATATAAACAAATCCACTAATGATATGTTGGAGTCAAGATTTGACATGAACTTCATTAGTTGTTGGATATGGTTCTTAGATGTGAACCAATATGGATTTGTTTTGAAGTCAAAAACATTATAAGGACAATATTCTTGAGAGGTCCAATGTGGAGGATTCAGGCCTAGCTAGAATCTAATGACATCATTTTCTATTTAAAATATAGGTAAATGTGTTGCCTATTTTGAATACTCAAAGAATATTAGGCACCTTATGTGTTTAATGACGTGTGTGTGACATGATAGTCAGGTTAAGTAGATATACCAATAATTTAAGTGGGGACCATTTGAATAAGTATTAAATTAGTACTATGATACTTACAATATTGCATTATGGAAGATATCCGGTTGCTATCAAATGATAGAGTAATGCAAATACGGATTCTTATAAGAATCTAGATCCACTAGAGCGGATGTATTTACGCTAAGTGGGAAACTTTGTTTTAAAAATTTTGACAGTTTTTCAAACAGACGCTTATAGCTAAATCTTTGATGAAATGTGAATTTATCATTTAAGATAAATTTATAGAATATGCGGATATTTACGTTAATTCGTAAAGGACATACCAAGATGGCGTAAACCGGTAACGTCCATGTTTATAAAGTGTGATAGTCAATTGAATTTTGACAGAGCTCATATCACAATGTAAAACGGTAAGTCGAGACATATTCATCATAGACGGTGATTGGTGCGACAACTACTCTCAAATAGAGTTATCACGATTGACTACGTAAAGTCAATGGATAACATCGCGGATCCGCTTACGAAAGGCTTAAGCAGAGAGTTAGTTAGAGAGTCGTCTAAAGGAATGTGACTAAAGCCCTTAAAGGAATGAGTTTCTATGAAGGAAAACCTAACCCAGTTGACTGGAGATCCCAAGATCTGGGTTCAATAGGACAACCTAATCATAGAAATGTGGGGGAAGTCACGTCAATATGGGGTGTTACTTAAAATTGTAACATCCTAGTCCATTCCTATAACAAATGTGACTTGTTGAGAGGTTAAACATATGGCTTTAATGATTCAGGATGAAATCACAAAGCATAGTGATTCAAGATAAAATCACAAAACATATGTTTTTAATGATTCATGATGAAATCACCTATGCGAGAGAGAAGTGAGGTCGCTTCAAAGGGAATTATGGGGGGCGTAATTCCTAAGAGCTCTTGTAGAACCGGGCTAGTGCTCATGACCATAACAGGCACGACTATGAGGACTTAACAAGGTCAGGAAGAGTCGTGTGTGAGTCTGTATTGTTGTCTACGTAAACAGAGGATGAGTTCAAGGACATTGCGTCTACTCATATCTAAGAGGCTAAGTGCATCTCACAAGGGAAGGTTCAAAGGTTTACACCTACCTCTCCTATGCAGGACTCAACCGCAGAAATTTTGCTGAAACTTTCATGTTTTTTGACCGATTTCCATTCATGTGGGGGATTGTTGGAAAAATAGTTTAGCAAAATGTGTTTTTGCAAACTTTAGACACTATTTAATACATCTATATGTTATATATATTTATATTAGCTTGTCGTTTGCGTTCTCCTTGAAGAGAGCTTCACAACGAGCTAAAGTATGTCCAAAATGGATTTAATATGAATAAGATATCATGTCTCAAAGTGGGTGATGATGTGTCATTTTATACACTTTTTAGGGGTCATCTAACCCTTTAAATCATGCAAATATGCCCAGATTATGTTCTTAATCATTTGTTTTTAGGTTTTTAGAACTTGGATGGTATTTGGAGGAAATACACGTGACTTGGGCTCATTTGGAGAAGAAACGGACAAGATTACGGACAAAATTATGAAGAATTACTCATACAGAGCGTGGAGACGGCGTCACAACCATAAAGCGGCGTCGTCGTGATCTATCCAGTGATGGTGTCAGAGATATAGTAACGGTGTCAGGACGTGGCCGACTTAAAGAGGATCTAAAATCTTCCACGTGGCGACTGCGTCAGGACTTCAAAGCGACGCCATCGCAGCGATATCTCTATAAATACAAAATCGATTTTGGAGTTTTAAGTGTGTAACTTTGTATAACTTTTGGGAGACGAACCCTAGTCTTTGTAGTAGCCTTTAAGTTCGTTTTTAGGGTCTCAAAACCCTATTGTAACCTCCTTTAAACCATGTTTTAATCAAGTAAGATTGTTTATCATTAATCATTCAATATGTTTATGTGTTGTTTGAATGATTTATGTTCTTGCTTTATCTTTAACATGCTAAGCTAAACCCTCCTTTGTATTTACTTATGATTGCATGAAAGTCGGATTGTAAATCTTATTACTGTTGCTTCTTGTGATGGATGTGCGCGTTAGGCTTTAGAAAACTATCCATAAGATATTAAATTGGCATAGACGTCTAGGGAAACGCGAGAAGTGTAGAAAGGATACCATCGGTAACGGTCTTCATACTACCTTCCCCTAATATGGTTGATCCCTCTTAAGATATTTCACATGCACTTAATATACTCTTAGGGGCCTTGTAATAGTCTTTATACCACCTTACTTGTGCGTTGTCTTAACGGAATATTAAATGGACGAAGGGTTTGTGTTATTCGTTCATGACTTAGGAAATACTTACACAGATCATCACGAGTGTAACAAGGCAACAGGATTAGGAGAAGCAATCTGATAAGTAATGCACGATTAAGTAAATACATTATTTTATCATAAAGTTATCACCTGTAGTTTAGATTATAATTAGTTTAGTTATTAGTTTATCAAACCAACCTCTCAAACCATTGATTTAATTGCTTTCTATAAAATATAAAAACACAAAAATAATCTTCTCTCAACCCCTAGAATTCTGATAGACCATGATCAAGTCTTCCTAACCTATTCTCCTAAAGGACGATAACAACCTCCGATTCTTGCCTATACTACACTGCAACGATTAGGTACACTGCCTAGGGAGTTGTAAAACTTCGTGCTGAAGTCCCCTACGACACCAGTATCAAGTTTTTAGCGCCGCTGCGTGGGGAATAGTTAGGTTTTGATCATAGTTTAACTTAGTTCTACTCGCTTGAATCCTTTCAAGTGAGAATTTACTTTTCGTATATTAGCTTTCTCATAGTCTATCTTTTATTTGTGTTAATTGTTTCGTAATCCATTCTCGTCAACCACCATGGGAGACGAGAATCCTATCCTTACCCTTGGAGATTACTCCAAACCTAGCTACGAGGGCTACAGGAATACCATTGAGCTCCCTGTAGGGAACAACGTGGTACCTCTTCGATCCGACACCATCCGGTTGGTGCAAAACGGATGCTTATTCCACGGACTTCAGTCCGAGGATCCAAACCAACACCTCAAGGATTTCTTAAAACTTGTTGACTCACTTGACCTTGACGGTGCAAATAAGGAAAGAACGCGCATGCGTTTATTTCAATTTTCCTTTCGTGATCAAGCTAGCAATTGGCTTGAACGTCTTCAAGCAGGATCCATCAACACATGGGAGGATCTTACTACTCGTTTCTTTGCTCAATTCTTTCCACCGAAAAGGACTGCAAAACTCCGTAATGATATCCTTATGTTCCAACAACATCAAGGAGAATCTCTCTCTGAAGCATGGACTCGTTTCAAGGACTTACTACAAAAAGTCCCTCATCATGGCATCGATCTTTGGCCCCAAGTCTAATTTTTATGACCATGTCAATCTTGTCACAAGACGAACCATTGACCAATCGGCCGGTGGCAAGGCTCGTACTACAGAGCAAGCAAAGAAAACGAGCTTCATGACAAAAACGCCGAAGAATCCTGGGCATTATTAGAGGACCTCGTCCTCTATGACAACGAAAGTTGAAACGACCCAAGGAATTTCGCTAAGCCGATCAAGGCAATCTCTCTGCCTCAAGATGTTCCGAGTACATCCGACTGCCACCTCATCGAGCTCGAAAATCAATTCCAATGCTTGATGGAAGCTCATCTTGCTCTGACACAACCTACTCAAGTGAACAAAATCACTTCCTCATGTGAGATCTGCAGTGGTCCCCACGACACTCAGTACTGCATGGAAAATCCCGAACAAGCCTTTGTTGCATATGCATCCTCGCGTACCGATGAAACGGGAGGTAAGTGGTACACTTTCAAGCCCGAGCAAAACAATCTTGGTGACACCTACAATCAGTCATGGAAAAGTCACCCAAACCTTAGGTGGAGACAACCCCAAAATTCTCAAAATAATTTTTCAAACCCACCTAACCGGTTCTAACCCAACAGTTCGATCCCGAACCATTCCTTCAACAACAATCCTCAAAGTTTTAACAATCAATCAAATCTCGAAGGATTGGTGTCCAACTTCATGGCATCTCAAGAAGCTAGATTGCCCAACTTTGAATCCGATTTCAAACAACAACAAAGCGAGATGACCAACAAAATCGATACAGTGTTGAAAGCCATCACTGATCGATTGGCAGGATCACTTCCTAGCGACACGGTTAAGAACCCGAAACTGAATACCTCTCTAATTTTGTCTGCTCGTTCTTACCCAATGACTGATCCCCAATACTCATCTCACCCTTCCATTTCAATCAATGTCGTCAAAACATGCCCCAAGGAGGCAAGCCATTCCCAAACAAGCCAGCTGTAAACCGGGATGGAGATTGGAACACAACAACCAGAAGAACCCAAACCGACTATTGAAGACGAATTTCAGGATTTGCATCTTAACCTACAGGTTCTTGAAGTCCTAGCTCACGCTCCAATCTACAACGCAATGTTGGATAAATACGTGAAAAGCTTAGAACTAGGCAAAAATGGATCAACATTCATCCAAGGTGAAATACCTGCCAAGATAAAAGACCCTGGGTTATTCACTCTACCCTGTAGATTAGGGGACTCAAAGCCTTTTGACACATTAGCTGATTTAGGATCATGTGTAAACATAATCCCAATATACCTCTTCAAAAAGCTTAACATCGGACAATTGGAAGAGACTAACCATACCTTCGGGTTGGCTGACAGAACCAAGTCTTACCCCGTACGAATTATCAAAGACGTTGAAGTCCACATCGGAAAACTGAAACTGTTAAACGATTTCTACATAATTGATATGATGAAAGACCCCGAAACCCCTTTATTAGTAGGAAGAGGATTCCTAGCAACCGCAAATGCAGTTATAGATTGTAGAAAAGCCAAAATAGCAGTAGAAGAAGGGATCACTTGGTCGGTATTCAGAGTAAAAGGAGTCGATTTAGGTGAAGAATAAGCCCCCTATTGGACCACGCTTGGAAAAAGGGAATCATACAAACCACGACCTAGCTCAGATGGAATAGGTGCACAAACCCCTTATTATGCTAGGAAGGACTTCTTAGATTGTCATTTGCTTGGAGAATGGGAAATTGCTAGAGATGCTAAGATCAATCCTTTTAAAGATGTCCTTGTGTTTAGAAGAATGGTAGAACTTTTAGGAGTCATACCCATAAACCTTAAAAGAAACATGTGGGAGTCAGAGGACCTAATTAACAGCCCAATTAACTGGAATAAACCACCCAAAAATGAAGATGGAGCATGGCATGCCAAGATTAGACCGATTGATTCGGATAGAGAAGAGTTTACCAAAACCCTACAATCAATCCCCACCACTAGAACGCTCTCCGAAAGAGAAAGCCCAAGGGAGATCATCAACTTGGACCACTTCTATGACACTTAGCGTGTGACTTCGAGTCTAGCTACAAGATTCGTGAATAAAGAAAAGCCCTTTTTGGGAGGCAACCCAATATTTACTTTCCCGCATTTAGGAGTATCTTGTGTTTTATTTTTTATTGTTTGTTTTATTATGTTTGAATCATTTTGTAATCATGCTTTATTTTTTTGTAACTTCGTCTTATTTACAATCAAAGGTATTTTGTATAAAATAAGTGTAGGGGTATATATCTTGTTTATAAGAACCAAATTCAAACGTTTAAAATAAATTGTTTAGATTAATTCATGTCAGTTTTGAGTCATATGATTGTATTGACTAATCCCAGGTTTCATGCAACAATTTCATACAGGAAATAACTTATATAATCGAGTGCATGAAATTTTTCAAAGAAAACGAAATAAATTTTTTGCTCAAAGCCTGGAGACGGCGTCAGGATTCATCCTGACGGTGTCGTGAACCAAGCTACAGGAAAATTTCAAATATTTCAAGTATTTTTGAAAAATAGTTTGCACAACATTTAAAATTTGTAATTCTTTTATAAACCTACATAAACCTACGATTACATCATTACTCTCATCATATCTTTACTGCTTTCATAGAGTCTAAACCCTAAACTCTAGTTGTATTTATCATTTACCCATGGATTTTACGCTTTGTGTAGTTGTCTTTGTCTTTGATTACAAGTTATATTTGACAAGAAGAAGCTTGGAAGTTCTTAGAAAGTTTTTATTGGGCAACTCTTAGAGGATTATTTAACCGGTTATAGCATGTTTCTTCTCCATTATTGAGCAAACCAGGGGAGTACTAGTTTCTTTTACTTGTTCTTCTTTTCCCTTTATTCGTTTTACGGGTACTTCTATATAACATTGGGGACTATGTTCAACTTAAGTGTAAGGGGGAAAATAAGCCTTAGAAACTATTCTTTCATTTGCCATTTGCTTTGTTCCTTAAAACGATAGGTAATATATCAAAACATAGCATAAAAAGGTATTTTTGACCAAAATTTAAATTTTTTTATGACATATACCGACAAAAACTGAGTATTAATAGCGTCTCATGGATAGGAATTTATATGACTAGCACAAAAACCCTCATATTTCCACCCCAAAAATGTGAGGTTCGCCTTTAGATCTATAGGAATTCGAGTATCCATTATTGATACCCAAGATAGTTTATACCTTTAGCTTGTTCGAGTTAAGGAGTGAGCAATCATGTGTGTCTATTCCATCGTTACGGATGTGTATATGTGGTATTGTCGCCTTTTCTGGAGCATTGGTATCGGTATTAAATTATATGAGTGTACCGATAGTATATTAAATTCTAGAACTTGTTTTTGTGATGCATTCCCAGACCGCATAATGAGTATTAGGATTTGCTAGATAAGAGGCACTAGGATTAACCCAAGTTTTAAACCTGTAATTGTTATGATGGTCACACCGATCATATAACTATCCCACACGCTTGCCATGCACTCATTTTTAGTGCAGGATACCCCTAGTACAACCCTTCGAGCCTATCCTTTTTCACGGTTCTCATAATTTTCTGGTGGATTCCAAATTATTAATGAAGAGCATTGTTAACCCTTAAACCAATCGTTACACCCAAATCGCCTTAGCCCACCTTGTATGTACTCGCTTTTAGTACATTATTGTTTTAACCTCAGTTAATTATTTGAGTACACGGTTGCTAAGTCCTTATCCTTGTAAATACAGTTTTGGGACGATTGAGATTCATGGTAGTATTTATTTCGCGGAAGAATGGGGAAGAAAAGTTAAATCAATACCCCCATATGTTTGTCAAATAATCTCCATGTTATGTTGATCCTTTCAATTCGGGTCATAAAATAGTTCATTTGTAAAGTATGTAAAAGTCCAAGTGTAGGGGTGCATCTATAAGCCCCTAGTGATGTATTATGTTATTAAAAAAATAGAAAAGAAAAGAAAAGAGATTGATGTAAAGTTGTGTAGAGTTTGTATATCTTTGTCCGAGTTCTTGGCTTAGCAACCAAACCAGCGTGTATTCTTATAAATAATTAGCTAACCTTTTCACCCCAAATTCACCCAAAAGTCACCACCCAAATGTATCCCATCCGTTTCCGTTTTCGTTTCCGTTTCCGTTAATGTTATCTTACACCTACACCCCACAACCCTTTAAAAGACCTCTTTGATAGTAACGAATAATGCTTGCGCCTAGCGGTGGAGGTTTGATCCTTTACCAAGCTTATGGTAATTTATATGCTATGACAGGTAATGAGTGTTAATTTTCCGTTTCCCCATAGTTGTTATAATTTATCATACACCCGAGTGAAAGAGAGAATCCCAAATACTTATGTGAGGTGCTAGTATATACTTTCCGTGCTTTTAATTACGAGGTCTAGAAGGTTGTTTTGTAAAATTCTTTTAAAGGGTAGGTTAAATGACCCTAATATTGTTATTGTCTAGGTAGAAAAGCCCATTTGCTTGAGGACAAGCAAATCCCAAGTGTAGGGGTATTTGATGAGGTGTCATTTTATACACTTTTAGGGGTCATTTAACCATTTAAATCATGCAAATATGCCCAGATTATGTGCTTAATCGTTTGTTTTTAGCTTTTTAGCACTTGTATGGCATTTAGAGGAAATACACATGACTTGGGCTCATTTGGAGAAGAAACGGACAAGATTACAGACCTACACCAAAAATCATGAAGAATTACTCATACAGACCGTGGAGACGGCATCGCAACCATAAAGCGACGTCGTCGTGATCTATCCAGTGACGGCGTCGGAGATCTAGCGACAACGTCAGGACGTGACCGACTTAAAGAGGATCTAGAATCATCCACGTGGCGACGGCGTCGGGACTTCAAAGCGACGCCGTCGCAGAGATATCTCTATAAATACAAAACCGATTTTAGGGTTTTAATTGTGTAACTTTGTATAACTTTTGGGAGACGAACCCTAGTTTATGTAGTAGCCTTTAAGGTCGTTTTTAGGGTCTCAAAACCCTATTGTAACCTCCTTCAATCCATGTTTTAATCAAGTAAGATTGTTTATCATTAATCATTCAATATGTCTATGTGTTGTTTGATTAATTTATGTTCTTGCTTTATCTTTAACATGCTAGGCTAAACCCTCCTTTGTATTTACTTATGATTGCATGAAAGTCGGATTGTAAATCCTATTACTGTTGCTTCTTGTGATGGATGTGCGCGTTAGGCTTTAGAAAATTAGCCATAAGATATTAAATTGGCATAGACGTCTAGGGAAATGCAAGAAGTGTAGAAAGGATACCATCGTATTAACTAGTCTAATCATACAGCTTAACCCCAATAATGGTTGATCTCCACATCAGAATTTCCACATGCATTTAATATAACTCTTAAGGGCCTTGTAATACTCTCATACTATCTTACTTGTTGCTTGCCCTTAACGGAATATTAAATAGACGACGGGTTCGTGTAATTCTATTCATGACTTAGGAAATACTTACACAGATCATCGCGAGTGTGACAAGGCAACATGATTAGGAGAAGCAATCTGATAAGTAATGCATGATTAAGTAAATACATTATTTTATCATAAAGTTATCACCAATATTTTAGATTATAATTAGTTTAGTTATTAGTTTATCAAACCAACCTCTCAAACCATTGATTTAATTGCTTTCTATAAAATATAAAAACACAAAAATAATCTTCTCTCAACCCCTAGAATTCTATTAGACCATGATCAAGCCTTCCCAACCTATTCCCCTAGAAAACGATAACAACTCCCGAGTCTTACCTATACTACACTACAACGATTAGGTACACTACATAGGGAGTTGTAAAACTTCGTGCTGAAGTCCCCTACGGCACCCGCACCAGTGGGACACGTGAAACACAAAATCTGGGAATCTATTTTAGGAATAGATTTAAACTAATCAAATAAGTTTGTACAGAATATTTTGTGTCATTAAAAGATATGCAAATCTGGTTTGTTAATAAAAGATTTGTCTTATTAATGGCAAATATTTATCTTGGAAAACAAGACAACGTTTTCACTATAAATAGAGGCCTAGTCTCATTCATTTTACACAATGAAAAAATAAAGCTCCATAGCAACCAAGTTCCAGCAATCCTTTCGATCAGAATCATACGACTGCTTCTGTGATATTTCAGGCAAGTTTGTCAGGTCTGGCTGTACAACATCTTTGAACGTTGTACCTTAGGAGACAGACGGCGAATCTGTTTTAAGGGAAGCGTGTCCAACACGTGCCTCGTTCCATGACCTTTTACTGCTTTTTTATTTATCATTCATAGTGTATGTCTTCTGCTTCTACCCCATTCTGTCTGTTTTATTTCCTGTCATTTAATTTTTGTTAATTATTATTAATTGTAATATGATTTTATTTATTTTAATAAAAGTGTACATGTTTCCCTACATGCAATCAGTGGCTACTGGTTATCTTTTAACTTGTGCAATCAGTACCATATAAAGAGTGTTAAGAGAAAAATATAAAGGTTAAGCTTTATATAAAAGGAAAAATATAAAGAGTTCAATAACTTACTTGGCTTTTCTTCGACTTAACGCCATGAATGTTCCTCATCCAATTTTCTCCACAAAGCAAGGCCTGCACAGTCTCAACTCCTAGTTTAGCTCGATATTGGTCAATTACTCTACTTCATGCACTAAATGTGGCTTCGGATGCTACTATAGTAATCGGTATTGCTAAAATATCACGAGCTAACTTGGATAATATACGATACTTCGACTCATGGTTCTTCCACTAATCCAATATGTTAAAAAATTTGTTGTCTTCTGGTGCACACATATAACACCCATCTTCAAAGTATACATCAAGATCACTCTTTTGCGTTGGAGATGCTTCATTTTGCCTAACAAAATTTTGAAGTTCTTGGAATCCACATCCTGTAGAAAATTTTGATTGTTTCTTTGAAGATTCCAACATAAAAGAACCATTTTGCTCACTTGATTCAGTTGTAGATTCGTTATAAATTGTCACATACTCTGAGTGTGGACTTCTTAAAGTCTGCTCCACCATTTTTATAAGATCCTTTGCATCTACTGAGTTGTATATTTTTGGAAAAATAAACTCAAGCGACCACATCTTCACCCGTGGATCTAAAACTGCAGCAATTGCCATTAGTAGATGGACCTCTGCCCAATACGTATCAAACTTTTCTTTCATTTTCTCCACCATTTTTCGAATGAATTCACTCTCATCATCTTTCTTGCCATCCAAAACTTGTTTTACCTTGTAAACTTTACAAAGAAACAAGTTCGATGTTGGATAGTCGCTTCCGGATATAATATGTGTGACATTGTTGAACACCTCTAAGATCTCACAGATCTTCTCTACCCTCACCCAATCATCCAGGACATGAGTCAAAATCAGGGTCTCTTTCTTCATATTTGGGGAAAACTTCCCTGAACTTATAAGCACCAACAAGCATCTCATATGTTGAATTCCAACGGGTCTTGCAATCTAAAATTAGTTTATTGTTAGGTAATTTCATTTGTTGTGCAAGATCATTAAATGTCTTCGTTCGTGTTTCACTTGCATTGATGAAAGATATACTCTCTCTCACTTTTTTTATCACCGACTTGATAGTTTCCAATCCATCTTTGGCAATAAGATTTAGTATATGCGCACAACATCGCACATGAAATAATCTTCCATCACATAACAGCTTCCTGTCTACCTTAAAAATTCTTCTTAGATTTTTAATGGCCTTATCATTAGCAGACGCGTTATCCATTGAGATGTTATATATTTTGTTCTCAATGTCCTACTCCTGACCACTTATACAAAGCATCTGAAATGTCAATTCCACGATGTGGAGGAGGAACATGCACAAAGTTAAGTACCCATTTGTTTAACTTCCAATCTTTATCTAAAAAATGACCTGTGATCACCATATAACCAATCTTCTGACATTTTTATTTCCATATATCAGTCGTCAAGCTAATCGAGTCAACTTTCTTAAGAATATCTTTCAACTTCTTTTTTTGATTCTCGTAAACTCTAACACAATCGTTCTTCACTGTTGTACGACTCAATCCAGGCCATTGTGGTATTCCTACTTTCATCATAAAGTCGAACCCCACCTCTTCAACAATAGAAAAGCTATGTTCATGCATCAATATCCAATGAGCAATAGATTCTCGCATCCTAATATGATCATACTTCCCATTTACTATGGCAGGTGCAAGGTTAGGCTCATTACTACTGACATTTGAATCATCAGGCTGGAAGTTAAGCAACCCTTGTTTTTTCATTACTAGCTTTCGTTTTATACAATGGATTTCCAAATGCCTATTTAGTGTGGTGGTGGTTCCACCTTTGGTATATGCCAAAAGACTACCACAATGATTGCACTTCATCTTAGTTATACCATTTTTCTCCACTTTTTCGAATTCACTCCAAGCTTTAGCTTTTTTGGTCCTTTCAACCTTTGGCTGCTCGTCACCTATTGTTTGTTTCCTTTTATTTGTTTGAAACTCTTTATTTACTCACATGTTCGTCACCAATCATTAGGTCATCTTGATTCATGAAAGGGTTAAAGGCTGAATCATCAAGCACAATTAGATCTTGTGTTGTTGACATCGATAACCTAAGTATAAACAAAAACTAAATAGGACAATGCAAGTCTACAACATATAATTATTTGACATGTATCAGAACATATATCTCCATAAATCTAAGTTAAAACAAGTATGAAACATCATATTAAGTAATAAATTATATTAATGCATTATAATAACTACTTCAATAATGCATCGTAATTATGTTTTAATACAATAACAAGAGATTACCTAATGAAGTGATCACTGATGAACTCAAGAGGTAAGAAGTGTGCACCGTGTAGATCTGTAGAATACAAAACGTTAGAATGCAAATGGTTAGATATAATTAGGGTTTAATGGATACTTCTATAATATTATAATCAATTGTTTATGGGGTAAGTCCTTATAATTATGTTAATATTAAAATCAGCCCTTACTTATATAAAAATAAAATGAAAATATACCTATATTAAGGCTTGAAAAAGCTCGAGATCGGCTCATTATATGTTTCTAGCCTTAATATAATGAGCCTTAATATAATGAGCTTGACTCGATCGAGTTGCTTGGTAAAAGCTTGGCTTGTTTGCACCCCTACTTGTATCGTGATGTCAATACCACGACAACATAGTAATATAGTGATAAAATCCCACAACCCGTGACAAGCATATAACAAAATCAACTACCAACGGAAATCCATGAAAAGTACTAATGTAAATTGTTCAAGGTAAATGACCCAAGAAGGATCCCCCGTTTAGGTCCTTACATACTAAGGCAAGGCAGGAAACTCATCCTCCTTAGCATTTGCTATTGTTATTACCATGAAAATGAATACATGAGAAAACATCAACAAAATGTTGGTGATCACGTAGTTAATAGTAAATAGACACATTATGTTGTGCATATAATACATGTAGGACAGTAGTGAGAATGATATGTATGCAAGCACTTAATGTAATCACACAATGGCAACAACTGAACCTCATGACACGAAACACACAGTAGACCGAATTATATTCACCGAGGGTCAAGAACCATACAGTAAAGAGCCACACAATAAGACCCAAGGGTGAGGGCGTCAACCCGATATTACTATCAAACACAACTCCGTCAGCTCCAACTTCGGAGTTAAACAGTTGTGTAAGAACGAACGACACAGTAAGAATCCACACAATATGAACCATATAGTAAGAATCCACACAATAAGAACCATATTGCAATACAAACGCACATCTTGTCCAAAAAGTATGAAAACAGTGTAACACAACATACAAGTATTCGAAGATAGTCTTTGAGTATCATTTCCCCTCAAGAAAATATATAAAAAGGGACCATGAAACTCACCTCAGCAAGTAGTGATAACAGAAGTAAAATATGCAAGCTTGAATGAAACAATACGTCATAACCGCGACCTAATTCAATAAGACGCCTTAGAACACAACGATATGTTTTATATGCATATGAGTTTTAGAAAGTTTTATTACCCATATAGACTTTATGTTAGAGTTTTATAAAGCTTCACATGTGAAAATATTTAGAAAAACAAAAATAAAGTAAATCGGATCCTTTGGTAGACCCCATTGTTATGTTTGTGAAAGAACTTTACCGGTAAAGTTTATATGAACTTTAAGAATCTCAATCGAAATAAAATAAATTATTACAAAACATAAACAAAATTGACATTTTTTTGATTAAAGTTTAGGGGCATTATAACAACATACAATTACCAGGATCTTTGATTGAACCGGGTTGCATTAAATGCACCGGGTCGACCCCGACCCGGGTGCATTTAATGCACCGGGTCGACCCGATCCGACCCGGGTGTATTTAATGCACCGGGTTGACCCGACCCAGTCCGGCCCTTTTTTTTCGCAACCCGTCGGTATTTACGAAATAGCCCCTCGGGTATTTACGATATACTCCCTCGCACTGTGTTAAACTACGAAAACTACCCCCATTTTAAAAAAATTACAAAATACCCCCTCCCCTCACTAACGGCATGGTTAAGGTAACGACCATATATTTATTTTTTTTAGAATCTACGTGAAATAGTGCTTGCGATCAACAAAGAAAATGCATAAACTAAATCAATAAATTCATACAAAATAAGAAAATTCAAACTTTTTATATCAATTAGACATGTTATCAAACACTTGATATGTATCTATATTTTACAAAAAAATTGCGGGAAAAATATATCAGAATCTAAAGATTTAAACATAAGAAGTATTCTATTTGTTTTAATATTCTGATGTCTTCTCAACAAACACTTGGTGGCAAGATGATTATTAGAAGATATAATACATACATATAAACAATTAACAGAACAAAACTGAAAAACTTAAAACTTACTCAAGAAAATCTTTAGTCACTTTCTGAGGATTCAATTAGGGTTGATTATGCATAATAAGAAGATTTGTTTTAGGGATATAAGAGATTGATTAAAAGCAGTTTCTAACTGAAGAGATTTGAGAGGGAAGTGAAAGGTGGTTTTACTCAGACGTGGTGAGAAATAAATGGACAAGTCGACACCTCAGATATAACCTACGTGTCATGTCTATTATTGTGACACGTACTGTTTTATTATCTTGATTTAATGAAGATAAAGATTTTCTTTTTCCAATCAATCATAGCAATCGACAAAAATACAACAATTTTTTTTTTGTGTGGTTGAAAGCTGGAACTGTAGTCGACCACCACCTTTTAAATTGACACCAAATATTTTCTTTAAATGCAAAAGAAAAGGCACAAGGTCACTACTTTGCATACTTGCATCTACTACTCTCTAAAAAATAAAAATTCATGAATTTATCAATTTTCTCATGTTCTTAAATTTCTAAATTAGGTTTGCTAGATAAAAAGAAGCAGTGAGAAAGAAGCAGTCAGAGTATAAAGGTAATGTTCTTGATTTTATTTATCAGTTGCAATTCAAGGATTTGATTTATTATAAAGATAAGCAAAGAATAAACATTCAATGTCTAGAAAAAAAAAACATAGCAAAAACATGAAAAATTATTGTATATGTTGTTTGTGATTGTTCATATCAAATGAAATACAAAATGGTGCTTATACACAATAAAGTGAATAATCTAAATGACTTTTTTTGGTGTAGAAATTATAACTTTTCATATAGATTGCAGCGGCACTTTAATAGCGTTAATTTTTTTTTTGTTACTCTTGTCTAGAGTCCCTAAAAGAACAAGTTAAATGTTTATTTTTGGCTTATCTCTATACAAATTATACCTTCTGTTTATATATTATCTTCAAAACTCTTGCCAGAAAATGGAAGCAATAGTAAGAAAGATTCGTCATCAGCTACAACAAAAACGACAAGAAAAAGCTACTTATAAGCGACAAATAGACTCTCCTGAAGGAAATAGAAGAACTAGAGCAAGCACTACAATTACTAGACCAAAACATTGGCATGAAATCAAAAAGAGATGAAACACCAGCCTCGTAAACTCCAGCAAAGAGACAGAAACTTCAACCACAACAAAGAAACTGATTACTATTGAAAATGACAAAGAGTAAAAAACAAAACTGGCACAACACAAAGGTAGCAGTAGCGTGGTAAATTTTACCTCATTAATGAACCGGGCAATTGCAAACTTGCATATTGCCCTAAAAAGTCACGCGCAAAAGCTACAGTACTAAAAGCAGCAAAACAAGCTTTCAAAGAAGCGTACATAACATCTATGAACTCTATGGACAACTTGCATTATTACCTGAAGAATTCAAGATTACTCATGCACCAACACAGAACTATGAATATTGCTCCTTAACCAACAATGATAGACCAATGATGGAATAGACAATTATGATCATGTAAGCGCTTACGATATCCTACAATTATACAAAAGTGCCACTATAGATCTAGGCACAGGTGTGTGTACTTTCAAAAGTGCTCCTGTATATGTAACGACAACGACAGTGTCGTTATTGATACTCCTGTATAGTAATAATGTAGGCCGACATGCCATAGTGTAAGATGAAATAATTGCATCTACTTTTATGTTGTATAAATAGAGGCATTTGCCTCCGTATGGAATAAGAGTTAATGGATATCGGTTTATTCTCTCTCTTTCTAATAGAAAAGTAAGAGGATTTGAAATCATGCCTTGTGTTCAGACATGATAATACATCTGCATTACTAATTTGCATTCATATGATTTAATCAGATGAAACAGCGAAGTTCAATTTTTTACTAGTCCACCAAACATACCAATTACCTGTACTTTCTAAAAGATAAAATCTGAACTTCTTTGTTACATCGATTAAATCATACGAATGGAAATTGGTAACGTTGAGATGTATAATTGTGTTAATGAACACAAGGCACTGTTTTTCAATTGTCACGTGTCCCCCTACTGAAAACAATTTTACAACACCCGGTCATCTAGATTCCAGAACCAAAGTCAGTTTCGAAAGAGCAAATTTGATCAGCAACTATAGATGCCAGCATTTGTACTCTGATCATAAAGAATGTAAACTATGCTATACGTATGAAAACTATATGTGAGGAAAAGATACTTGCATTGATTTCTTTTAACTTTACAAGTTGAAATTTTTCTTTCAATGCAACGAAAAAGAAAAAGAAATAAACATCAAAACATTAGCTTTTGATCTATGAGAAACAATGTACATTTGTGCAAAATCTAACTCACCTTTTGGTTTTTTTACAGCAACCAAACTTCATGATGGACAGCTTTTGCTTTTAAAATCATCCGACAAAAGCTGCTCAAAAAGCCCATTCAACATTTTTGACCAGGGCCCGGTCTGAAAAACTGAATCTATCACCACGAAACAGAACAGGGTCTTGATCCATCATCCGAGCTACCAACACACCATGCTCCTTGAGGAAACCGGTGTGTACGGCCAAGAAGTTCTTGATCAATCTTGTCCAAAACCAAATCATCCTTTGGAAATTTTCTAGCAAAGGGTGCACTACTATTGACCATTGTTGCAAAATCTTTGATGGTCAAGTACCGTGGGTGCTGCTTTGGAGGATAGTCCCATGCAATGTAATGAAGATCGTGGCTTATTGCGGTTTTAGTGAACTCTTGTGTGTTGCAAATAACTGTGTGAAAGTAGCCTTCTGGAGATGACACAAAGTTGGTGTAGTACATTAAAATGGTTCTTGGGAAATTATCCCATCCCCATATACAATATTCCACAAAGGATCGAGTTAATATTACCCATGCCGAGCCTGTAAACACGTAGACATTCTAATTAACATGGTGGAAAAAAAGATGGTCACTAGTCACTGCATAGATTTTCGGCACCAAGCATCCAATTTACATGCTTTGAAGCACATTTTTCACATGGTACAAATGTTTGATACAAGATCAATAGATGACCGTGTAGTCCACCATTTAGCATATACTCGTCTTATTCACTATTTGATTTGATTTGTGCATTCTTTATGTAGACTCTGGACATAGTGTGTGGATGTGCTTTTGCCATTTAAATTTGTCATAAAAATGTTGTTCCGAGTGTTTGGGAAATTTGATTATGTATTGTAAAAAAGGGAGATTAGGTAATCAATTATAGCCTTTGATTGTTTGTTGCAGCTGATATAAAAATTATTAAAGGGAATAATAAAAAAAGTATCAGCTGCAACAAACATTGTATGTCAAAGTCAAACAATCAAAGAAATGTAAGCTTTCAGTTCCTTCATTCCTAAGAATATAAGTTTTGACCTTTTATGTCAAAGCCAAACAAATAATCTACTTCTAAATTAATAAATTCGTAAGGCTATTGGCCTATTGCAATCACAGTTGTCCCCAATAATACTCAATAAATTATATAAAGTTCAAATGCAGCTATCACATAATGGAATTATTAAAGAACCCTCATCACTTGAAGTTTGAAAACAGTTAGATCGACGTACAGAGTCGCAAGAAACACTTGATGATTCCCGGTTTTCTTTAGAAACAATTCCTTGTTTTTGTCCCAAAAAGGAAAATAAAGCTTTACTCGAACTCTCTGTTCCAAGGTAATGGGACGACCGACCTTAGTTGCTTCTACATGGGACGACCGACCGAAGGTCGACCTTACCATTACATTCAGTCTAACCAAAGTTGTCAACAACAATTCTCTATTTAGTTATATAAAGTTCACGCAGAGCTATCAAAATACTATTGGTAAATTTGAATAAAAACATTGTCACTTTTGAAGTTAAAATATTGTTAGTTAGTTGACCTTAATAGTCAAAATAATTGTTGAATAGATATCTTAACGGTGAACACTTTGAAAGATGTAGGCAGAGATCTACGTTGAGAAGTGATTACAAGGTTCGAGTTCTTGGATAAATAAAGACCTGGATCAACAATAATGGGCTTTGCCCTCTCATTCCTACAAAAATGAGCATGTACGATCAATTGTCATTTGCTTAAAAAATATAATTTCATTACTCTAGAGGTCTGTTTTTATGTTCTTTTTTTTATGGTAGTAAGCTTTGTATGTTCAATGAAGTTGAGAGTTCTTGACAAATTAGAGAAAACATGGAGCAAATCTGCAAAAGCAAAAAACATGGTATTAGAATGTTGCGAAAATGTACCATATAAAATGGCGACTCTAATGCACCAATGCTACGGTTATGCAAAGATTTGAAACCGAAATCTTTTTAAGCGACATCTCTTGGATGTCGCATACAGACTGATTTCGCAGCTTGAAGCCTTGAACATATCATGTTCTATCTTATATTTGGTGTCACACATAAACGTCCACCTCAATTCAATATTACAGAACTTACAAAATATGATATAATTCTAGAAATGCCTATGAATGTAGTCAAACCGCCAAACCACATGAACACCACTTTTCATATTGTCATTTCTGCTATTATTAGAGGTGGCAAGTTCGACATTTCAACCACTTAATACAGAAATGGCTAAACGTTGTTTCTGTTTAATATATAGTGGGCCAAATTGGTTAAGCTAAAAAACCTAAAAAAGGAAACTGGTCAAGCAGGTCGAGGAGGTCAAACATGTTCAAAGTCATCCTACGTGTGTTCAATTGCACACAGCATTCTAACTTGCTCTACGTTCCCACACCTAGCTATTATATTTGATTGTGAAACATTATCAATTCTAGGATCATTTTGCGAGTTACCAACAGGAGAATCTTAAATTTATGCCACAATAAAAAAACCCAACCGTGTGACACTCACAAATCATAACACAAATCATCAAAATATGCATAATACAGGTATACAAGTTACTTAAGTAATCAGTTGCTTAAAATCTCAAATTTCTAAATTTAGCCCTCAAAATATATGAATAGAGAACCTTATGAACTAATCTAAAAGCTGTATAAATTAATTTTAACTATCAAACAAAACAAATGGATCAATTAGCAGAGTCAATTTCAACGAAAAAGAAGATATTGCCACACTAATAGATTCCTGAAAGAAAATAATACTAGTGCTTCCACTATCGACTTAAACAAGAGTAATCATTTATTGTTTAATAGTCCGTGATTTCCGATCACAAAATCTGTATATTGTTTAATGTGTCTAGAAACATTATCTGACTCCTTTTCCTTCCAACAGAAACATGGGTGCTCCAATATGCGACAAGCCTCTAATGTGATTACAAGAATATAAATCTTTCTGGGTTTCATTTCATTTCCCCGACATTAAGAAATTAACACACATTATCACATTTTCATTTCTAAACAAATAGAATTAACAAGAAAACATGTAAGCGGTTAAATTATAATACAAAAGAATCTCAAACTTACCATCTTGTGTCACAAGAGGATAATCCGAAGCACTAAGATTAATAAACCAATCCCAATCCAAACTCTCCTTCAACAAAATCGCAATCGCTTGAAGAGTCCCGTTGCAATCATCGTCGGACCCTTATACGTCACCAAATTCGACTGAGCCATCACTCGAACATTCTCAACTTCGCTAAAAGTTTCATCATTCTTAACCGCCATTGTTAACTCCAATCTTTCTCTAGGCGGAGCCTCGAGATCCATATGCAAAATGTACTGATTTCTAGGATGATAAACAGCTTGCAAAGTTCTTAACATTCTTTTACTATCACCTTTCGTACCCGAAATAAGATAAGCTAATCTAGGGGCTTTCTCCTTAGGAAATTCACTAGCTTCATCAACATCTATCTCATCAAAAGAACCCTCAAAATCATCCGATTTCGCATTGAAATTTACCAAATCTTTATCATATGATGAAGATGAATAAACCCCGAAAACCGCAACTGAAATTAAACTAATCCATACTACCAAACTCACAAAAAAAGGAATTATCCACTTCCTATCACTATTGTATACCCTTCCTGAATAATTATGAGCATGTTTCTTGAAATTCTTACTAAAAATTGACATTTAGTACTTCAATCAGATCAAAGATTCAAACTTTATAAGCTTAAAACACATCAAAACATTAAAAATCAAAACTTTATGAAATTTAATTCAAAAAATTCAAACTTTATGAATCTTTAAAATATAAAACCTTTAGATATTGCAAAATCAAAGATACCCAATTTGTAAAAACCAATAAAGATCAAATTATAAAATTTAAATCCAGAAATTGAAAATTGGGGCTTCAATTATAATAAAGATTCAAACTTTATGAATCTTTAAATCATCAAATGTTGAAAAAAAATTGAAAAACTAAAGAAACCCAAGTTGTAAAAAACAACAAAGATGAAAAGTTTATAAAATCAAAATCATGAAACTGAGTTGACTAAAACCAAGAATCTTTGACTTTGAAGACAATGGTTTTAATGTTAATGGGAGATAGAGAAGACATAAAAAAAATATATAAGTGGGGTTTCGGTGGATTGAAGCAAAGATTTTTGTTTTGTTTTTGTTTGTCCAAGTCCAAGTAAACAAGACGTGTTTATTTGGGCATGAAAACTAGGAAACTATTTGTGTGTTTGCGTATGGAGTTTTCTTTTGTTTTTCGTTTCTGCTAGCTGAGACTAAACTTTTACCGCATCAGAATTGATGACAAAAATAATTTGGCTTATGTTATATGTACCCCCTAAAACACCATTTGTATCCTTTGGGTTTTTTGCGGTTTTTTTTGTATTTTATTTTTTTTGTATTTTTATAATTTTGTATATGTTATAAAACTGTGACACGGAAAAAATGAAACGAAAAATATAAAGTTTAACAGGTCAAAAGTATGAAACTGTCAAAATTTACGGAACAAAAACTGATAAAAACTGCGTTGCACTGTAAAAAGGAGGTACAAAAGAAATCTTTTGTACCTTTTGACACTATTTAGTGGGCAGGGGATATCAATAGGGGTACCCAAATAATTTTTGTGATGTTAGTTTGTAGGTGTTAGTTTGGTTGGTTTCATTTAATAGGCTTGTTTGGTTTGGGTTACTTAGACCAGTACGATAAACTTATACGCTGCGTTCTTGAGTTTTATTTTTGAAAGAAGAGAAAAAAAATGGGAAGAAAACAAACTAAATTCGTGTTTCGGAGTTTTTTTCGGAGAGAAAAGAAAAGAAGAAGAGAATAAATTTGGCTAAATTTTTCTCCAAAACTTTCTTCCCAAAAGTAGGATGATTTGGAGAGAAGTTATATTAGGAAGCTTTTATTAAATATAATTACTTAAATGACCCTATAAAAAACATAACTTTTATATA
>BQNB010013177.1:29039-77703 GCA_026074375.1 Tanacetum coccineum | reverse complement strand
TGTGACTTGTGTGTATGGACTATGAAGTAGCACCCCATAGTGGTATTCCGCTGCGTTGTCAAAATTTTGGGGGTGTTACACACACAATTCAACCTTGTTGGATTTCATAAAAGAATAAAAAGGCACCTTAAACCCTGAATCCAACAAAAAAAAGAACAGCCATTAGACACCTAAATCATCCAAACACAATATTATGAAAAGGTTAATTTCTCAATCAGGTGGTTATGAAAATACCAACATGTTGTTTAGTGAGTCAGTTTTAAACAAAAAATTAAGGCCAAAACTTATAAAGAGAACCAAAATTTATAATAAGAACAAAATAACAAAAACCGCAAATCATGACTCAACCCTAATATCAAAATCAGAAAATTTTGAAAACAAAGAAATCAAATAAACTATGAATTAAAGAAAACTAAACCATAATAGACAATAAAATGTAAAAAAAAAACCTTACATACCATCATATGCTAACAGATCTACCAAAACTTTAATCAAACACATGCAAGCAACCCCACAATCTTAAACATAGTGTTACACCCATCGGATGAATGTGGGATCTAGAATTTTCTAGGTTTCATGTGTATGTTTCAGAAAGAAAATGGAGAGACAGTGTGTGTGTTATGTTAATGGTATTGGTGTAAGTGTTAGTGGGGTGGAAAAAACTGAGGAGGACACGTAGATTCCACTACTCTTATTTTTGAAAGAGACTAGGTAGTTTCTTAGGCCGTGCCAAGCACGGCCCAGAAAAGTCGAGGTTTACTTGTACGGGTAGGATAAATGTCGTAAGCATATAATTAAAATAGTAAAAAGAAGTTACTAATGAATATGTATCTACATATGCGAGAGCATAAATCGTTAAATAAGAGCATAATACTACTCCGTAATAAACTAAATAAAATTATGTTTAAATTTATCAAATAGTAACCAAGTTTCAATATTACTCCACTTAAGTAACCAATCTCAACAAAGTCTTACACAGTGTTTTTCAATGTGATTTATGGGCGATTTGGAAATGGAGAAACAAGGTTGTTCATGCTCCTATGGAATCTCGCGCCAATACTCTTGATGAAGATATTTTTCCTTCGATTCAAAGGTTATCGAAGCTTTGGATTTCTGCCCGTTGCAAGCCTCTCCATTGTAATTGGAGAAGTTGGATATCAAGCCCCTGGTGTGTGTTTAATCTTGTTTAGTTTTTGGCGCGTTTCGTTTTCTTTCAGGATCCTTTTCTTTTCCTCTAGTTGGTTGTGTCTCTTCATGTAAGACATTGTTTGTTTTTTCTTTGGTCTCCTCCTCGGAGCCTCTTAATAAATTTTCAGCCTTTAAAAAAAATTACAAAAACCACTCAATTTTTATGCAAATTAATTCTCTTTTGTTATTCTCTCTAAAGGACTGAAAGTGTATTTTCTCTATACAAATCATTCAGGTTTAAATATTGTTTTAAAATTGCGAACATTTTGAACATGGCTCATGTTATTTGTATCATTCTGAAAAGCCGTTTGTACCCCTTTGGTTTTTCCCCTTTTTTTATTTTTTTATTTTTTTTATTTTTATAATTTTGTTTATATTATAAAATAGTGAAACGCATAATGCGGAACGAAAATTTTAAAGTTTAACAGGTCAAA
The DNA here is from genome assembly GCA_026074375.1 of Tanacetum coccineum. Taxonomy (NCBI): domain Eukaryota; kingdom Viridiplantae; phylum Streptophyta; class Magnoliopsida; order Asterales; family Asteraceae; genus Tanacetum; species Tanacetum coccineum. The sequence continues at coordinate 76,081 of BQNB010013177.1, read as the reverse complement.
AGTATGAAACTATCAAAAATTACGGAACAAAAACTGATAAAAAACTGCGTTGCACTGTAAAAGAGGGGACAAAAAGATCAAAAAGTACGACACATCTGTACTTTTTGTGGGCCGGGGGTACCAATAGTAGCACCCTTTGAAAATGTGTTAAAAGAGACAAAATTTTGGACATTTCCACTCAAGTAATAAGTTTTCTTTCAGCTGCCCTATCTAATCATACATCATTCAAGAAAAGAGTTGTCTGCTCAAATCTTTTGTAGATGAAAAAAGAAAAAAAAAACTCATTTTTATCGGGTAGATTTTTATTAAATTTTTTTATAAAAAAAACTCTTGTCGATCTACTCTCAATATTCTGTCGTAACGCACAAACCAATTATTCTTGTTCGTATCATAAACTTAAAATGAATAAACTATATATATGTCATATCAGGTATGGTTAGTTAAACAAATAAATTTGTTAAAAAAGGATAAAATAATAAACATCTTACATGTTAGTCATTTTTAAAATTTTTCTTTCTTCCTTCTTATAAAAATTTACGTTAATTGAGGAAAAACACATTTATTTTTCCACATACTGTAATATTTTATGGAATACAAGGAAAACATGAATCACGTTCAAATAAATGTTTTCTAACAAAATTTTCTACAAAACAAAAAAATACAATTACCAACTTAACATGAAAAACTACAAAACAATTTTTTTTGTTTTCCTTATTTTCTTTGTAACCTCTTTTATTTATTGATAAAAGAAAATAATATAATATGAACACATGAGTTGAGATCCTCAAAAAACAAGGGCAAAAAAAAAACAAATGGGTTAATCTTAACCACTCATTTTTTCATCATCCACTTTTCTACCTTTTTCTTAAAACTCAAATATCTAGCAAACGATAAATCGTTAAACGAAAAAAAATACACCATCGCGACGAGTATTTTTTTATCTTTCTATAGAGGGGCACTTATATATACTTTCGACGAACTTTTTTCGAATTTTTTTTTTCAATCACGTCAGAAAAAATCTCATGGGATTTTTTGAAATCACATGAGATTGTGATACAAATCTCATGTGATTTTTTCAGACGTGATTGAAAAAAAAACGGAAAAAAAGTTCGTCGAAAGTATCGCAACGAGTAATTTTTTATCTTTCTATAGAGGGCACTTATATATATATTTTCGAAGAACTCTTTTTTCGATTTTTTTTTCAATCACGTCTTAAAAAATCACATGAGATTTGTATCATAATCACATGTGATTTTATGAAATCACATGTGATTTGTGATACAAATCTCATGTGATTTTTTCAGACGTGATTGAAAAAAAAATCGAAAAAAGAGTTCGTCGAAAAATCACATCTGAAAAAATCACGTCTGAAAAAATCACATGAGATTTGTATCACAAATCACATGTGATTTTATGAAATCACATGAGATTGTGATACAAATCTCATGTGATTTTTTCAGACGTGATTGAAAAAAAAATCGAAAAAAAAGTTCGTCGAAAGTATATAGAAGTGCCTCTCTATAGAAAGATGATTTAATTCTCGTCGCGATGGTATGTTTCGTTTTGCGTAACGATTAACGGTTTGTGAGATATTTAATTTTTAAAAAATAGGGTGAAAGTGGGTTTTTTAATTAAATTAAAATAAGAATTAATCTAAACCATTAGATGAAAATAAAATGGATGGATAAGATGAAGCGGTTTGTTCTTTTTTTTGACCATGTTCCTTATGGAACTTTTCTCATGAACACATTTATATGTTTTGTGGGAAATTAAATCCCTTTTTTTTTACAAATTTGAAAACATAAAACTAAATTTTGTTTTCTTAATAAAAAAATAGTCATACAACATCACTTCTCTTACACACCATGTTTTTTTCTTCTAATTGCACGTTTCAACAATTTCATTGATAGGAATGTGACAATAGCTCACTGCTCACTCCTCTCCTCCCATCGCCCTACCCAACCCCTCCCATTTTCTCTTGCCTTTTCTAGTCATTTCCTACAACAACTGAACGTACTATAGTCTATACCTACCATGCTTTTTATTGTAAAATGTGTCTATCATAACACATGATAACTTTTATCAAGAATAATCTAACATAACTACTGACCAAGAGGTTGGATAACAAATTAAATACAATCACAATTTTAATTTTAATTTTTCACAGTAGGTAATCAGTAAGTTATACCACTAAAAGTACCAACAGCCAAAAGATGAACAAAATAAATTATGAATGGATTTTTTGTAATATTATTTTAGTGCCTTTACATTTCACTATGAAATCAAAGTATGCGAACTTACACCAATTCATTGCATTTTGTTAAACTAAAATATATATTCATCAATAATCATACACATAACAAATTCTAGTAAACATATCTTCTTGCCTACTACTGCCCACCATATGATGGCCACGAGTGTCTGCCATCTTCTTGCTTGATGACTTCACGACTGGTTGACTTGAACCAACATCGAGCTCCTCTTTAGCTACGACCACTCCATCATGCATTTGAACTCTTTTAACCAAAACACCACCTTTTAGTCATCATGAGATGCAAATAGTAAACCCAACAAAGAATAATTAAATCTATGATACATATCATCTTCGAGTCATTATAGGCTGTAAATAAAAAGAACAAAAAACAAGAGCCGTTAAAAAAAAAATAAAAAAAAAATAAAAAAACCGGTTAAAACCGGTTTTTAAATAAAACCGGTTAAAACCGGTTATAAAACCGGTAAAAAACCGGTATGGGGAAAAACCCGATAACCGGTCTAACCGGTTCGGTTATATTTAACCGAACCGGTTAAAAAAAAACCGGTTTTTTAAAAAACCGGTTTCGGTTTTTCGACCGGTTTTTTAAAAAACCGGTTACAAATTTGCATCTCTAGTTCTATATATGGAAAAAACCTTGCCAATCATTTTTGAGTCATGGGCTGCAAATGAAAAAGAGCCAAAACCAAAAGCATATCCATAATTTTATATAAGAAAATGAAGCTCATATCCATCTCTGAGTCGCTGTGAGCAGCAAACAAACACCAACAAACAACCATCTCCATTTATTAATTTAATCTATCAATATATGATACTACAAAATTAGCATCGCTTCAAAAGTTACATTGCTGTTTGTAACGTGCACAAATTTGGACAATGTAATCAAACAAACAACAAACAAAAATTTATAAGCAGAATTTTTAACTCAATAAAAGAATTTGTCATGAAGAAACTTTACCTCTTTTTGATCACTTTATGTTTTCTAATCGCCCCATCATCTGTCAAATCTAAACCACATGCAAACCAAAATCTAATATTTTCAGAAGGAAAAAAAACATAAACACATTAAAATCTGAAAGTAACTTACACGATTTTGAGACACCGTCGAAATAAAACAGAAACCAGTGACTGAAAGAGCTAGGTGAAGAAGTTGAGGTGTTGGAGGCGTGCATTTGGGCGTCATCCATTAGCCGGAAAAAGATTCATGTTGCCGGATTTGTAGAGAGAAGTAAGAAAGAGGGAGGATGTAATTATTTATGTTTGGTGTGTGACACTGAGCAAGTATAAAAGAGACCATAACTTTAAAAATGGGGCAACAGTGTCACACTGTTTAGGGACACGTGGCTTTATGTAGAGGATGAACAGTTATAAGAGAGCTTTGGTTTATAGTATAGGTAGAAATAGTGGAGAGTGGAGAGTGGAGAATAATATCAAAGAAGCAGGTGAAACGGATCGGGTCGGAGTGACATTAAATGAAACGTCGAAACAACAATCTTACTCGTTAATAATATAGTATAATTAAAGATTGTATAAAACTGCAAAGGATAAAATTAATTAAAAGAAAGGTTCTACGGTGGAAGATGCAAATTTAAACAGTTAACAAGTACAATTTTAGGATATGCCTATATTTGTGGCGTCCTACTTTTTTAACGTTAGCATGTGTTTTTACAAGAACTAATGGTTTAGGAGGTGATTTAGACACCATTTGTTTTTGTCATCTATCACTAAATTACACTCGGTAATGCACACAGTATAACACTAAGATATAAGATTAGTGACATATGACAAAATAAAATGGTATACAAATCACCTCCCTTAATTGTTAGTTGATATTATTTGTATTGGGTTCAAACCTAAGTTCTAGATTACTCCTTGTAGCACTATTTATGTACCGAACCATTTCATTGAATAATATAGACATTATACGGTTTACATGGTATAAGCCATATTCAATCCATAAACCTAAAAAAAACTAACCAATTTTCCATCGTCCCTCATGTTCCATCTTTTTCTTTGTTTTGATCGTTGGTTTCTTCATAACCGGTCGACAAATGTGAAAAGTCTATCGTTGGTACAAGTGTGATTACCAGTCGACATATTTTCTTACTTTGTTTCGTCGATCGTTGGTATTGGTGTGATTACCGTCGACTAGCTGTTGTTTGATTGTTGGTATTATTTGTTTGAATGTGGGTATATTGTTGATTGTTGGAGTTTCATGCACTTAGTTTCTTGTACTATGCCCCAACTATTTGTTTGTTACTCGTAAACCATACATCATAACCCTATTGCCTTTATTTTTATTCTTATTAACAGTAAACATCACTAAGTCCTAACCTTGATACTTTTACCGAACGTTGATCCTTCAACACGACTATTACACCTAATCCACAAGAACTATTGGCTCTAATCCAAACTCAGGCACAAATGATATCGCTAATCCAAACTCACCAAGCTCTTTTGGCTCGATTCGGGTTTCATAGGAATCAAGGGACGGGACAGTCGACTTTTGGCACTAATACAGAGAGAGTACCTACTGGCAATCGGGCTTCAATTCATCCATTAGCTCTACATACTAGTGCACCGGCCCAGCCCGCCCATCTGATTTTGCCCCAATTTCGCAACATCATAATCTGGCCCAGTATTATTCGGCCTAATACTATATGGGTCATCCGAGTCAGCAGGGTTACACGGGTTAGCTTGCGGGACATGCGTCATTATTACCTAATGCTTTTGGTGCGATGACGCTTCAGGATCCTCCTACGGGTAATTGAAATATGGATACAAGTGCGAATTCTCACCTTAATGATTCTGTTTATAGTCTTAGCGATGTTTATAATTTGTGCATTTATCCATCTGTCTTGGTGGGTGACAGTTATTCCATACCCGTTACCAACTCGGGCCATAGTATTTTGCCTACACCTCATGGACCCCTTCATTTAAGTAACGTTCTTATTACTTTCAATATTGTTAAGAACTTAATTTCTGTCCATCAGTTTGTTCGTGATAATCATCGTACTGTTGAATTTGACGCTTTCGGTTTTTCTGTTAAGGATTTCATGGCCCGTCGGGTTCTTCTCCGCTGTGATAACACTGGAGATCTTTATCCGGTCACGAAACCTTTCACTATCCCTCATGATTTTCGCACCATTCAATATACGTGGCACCACCGCCTTGAACATCCAAAAATTAAGGTGATATGTCGTCTTCTTTCTAGTAATTTAATTTAGTGTACGATAGAGAAACTCCCATTCTTTGCCATGCTTGTCAGCTTGGCAAACACGTGAGGCTTCCATTTGTTAGTTCTAATACATTGGTCAAGTCTTGTTTTGACGTTGTTCACTCGGATGTGTGGACTTCCCCAATTTCGAGTCTCTATGGTTTTAAATATTATGTTTTATTCTTGGATCATTATTCATAATATGTTTGGTTTTATCTTTAGTTAATACATCAGATGTCTTGTCTAAATTTGTGTTGTTTTGTAACTTTGTTAGCACTCAATTTAAGTGTGAAATAAAGTCATTTTAGTGCGATCATGGTGGTGAATTTGACAACCACGCATTCCATAAGTTGTTTGCATCTAATGGTATTCAGCTTCGCTTTTCTTGTCCAAAAACATCATAATAAAACGGTAAATCTGAAAGGATGATCCGAACCATAAATAATCTTATTCGTACCTTACTTTTTCAAGCTCATCTACCTCCTAATTTTTGGGTTGAAGCACTTAATATGGCTATTCACTTGTTAAATATTTTACCCTCAAGTGTCATTAACAATGAAATACCTTATACCCTTCTCTTTGGCACCACCCGACTATAGTCTTTTACGTACTTTTGGGTGTCTTTGTTACCCTCGCCTCGATACCACTCACAAACCTGAACCACGTGCTACACCCTCCATATATTTAGGACATGCGTCCAATCACCGTGGTTACCGTTGTCTTGAACTAAACACCAATAAGATTATTATTTCCCGCCTTGTTACATTTGACGAAATAGTATTTCCATTTGGCTCAATGACACTCACCTTGCCTCCCTCATATCCTTTTTTGGAAGAGCCGTCTAATGTTATTTCTAATATTATTCGTTCGTCACCTTTGGAAACTGTGGAGAGGGGATGAATACGTTTTTTTTTTAACTTAAATTATTTTGTATCAGATTGCCGATCAAGCGTGACACAATATGAAGAGTGCTCATACTAGTTATATACATGTAGTATCAAATCGTATCAGAACAATACAAACCAAAGCAGAATGTTCACATTTATCCACAACACAAACATAATCAAAACTATATAAGCACATAACACGCAATTGCAAGTATAAATATAAAGCGATAAATACGAGTATAAATGTAAAGAGATAAGTAAAAAGAAATGCAAACTGGACACGATGATTTATAGTGGTTCGGTCATGAAGCTCCTCTTCGCCCTACTCCACTCTCCGAGTATCCAACTCGAGAGTTACTTCACTAGTCAACAAGCTCCCTTTAGGCAGAGAAAATCGTACACAAGTAGCTTACACCAATTTCTGACACTAAGCCAAATGTCGAGTTCTTCTTCGGGTACAACCGAACCCGTTATGTTTTGTGGACCAACATAACAAACTTGTGTGTTAAGGCATAAACTACGTCACTTACATTCTTTTCTGACACTAAGCTAAACGTCGAGTTCTAATCTTAGCTAGAACCGATCTACCATTCACACTTGTATTTTGAGGCCTAAAATACTAACCGCTCTCACAAGTATTTACTCACCTAAATACATACATGATCAACCCGATCTAACCAATGTTTTAAAAACCGGGTTGAACCGGGAACCGGTCAGAGGACCGGTCCGGATGTAAGCAGTTTTTGGGGAGTTTTAGTACCAGATTAAACCGGCGGGTTTCTTATGACCCGGTTTTAAAAACCCAGCTGGGTCAAAGTCTTACGCCTCTTATTTTCATTTTTTAATAATCAAGATTACCTTTTTCCCCAATAAACTGACGTCACAAATTAACCTATTCATTTCCCCAACCCCACACCCTTTCATTTTTCCTAACCAAAACCCATTCACTTTCTTTTACAATTTCACAATCTTCATTTCTCCACCCATAAACTACAATCCAATCCGTATGACTGTATGAGGTAATGTATATATTTTTTCTATTTACTTTGCATTAACTTTGTTGCATTAATTTTGTTTTATTTATTTTGTTACTTAAGGAGTAATCGTTGATGTTAGACTAAGTATTTATGTAGAAACATAGTCTTAACTTTTACGAGGCCTGACCATATCCGTGCGTTGCACCGAACTTGTTTTTTGAAAAAATCAGGTTTTTATTCATGTGAATTAAAATCATGGCATACGGAGCCAATTAATTATTATTAGCACAATCAACACCAAAGCACCTCCTGATTCTCGCCTTTTTTTTTATCACAATGGAAACAATTTTTACCTTTAGACCATTCACCAAACATAGTCCTCTATAGTCTTCACCCTACATACATAAAAATTAACTACTAAGTTGGGTACTTTATATATAAACAGTTTGTTTATAAAAACTAATCATCGACTACATATCCTTTGGATATACATCATTCGTAGACCCTTAATTAAACTTGTATCAAGAATATAAATAGACTAATTTCTAAACCGCATATTTGGTTCTTTATTTTTTATGCAAATTCTCATATGAATTAAACATCACAGAGCTTCTATTAACTATTTTCATACACATAGCTTTCAAAACTGCAAGATATACATGATAAAACCACCATCAGTGTAGGTACAAATGTGTCTAAATGTATAAGCATGCTAAATAAAAAATTGCAATTACACTTTTCTTGAGAAAGAAGGAGAAGTTTAGAGACATACATAGATACATCAATGCTTCCCAGAATTCAAGCTTGCTATCAATACCTCATCATCTCCTGTAGCCAAAGACAATAATGGATCTATTTTGACCAACTTTAATGCCAAGTCTGCGAGAGAATGAAATATATCAAGGCTTTTTAGCTATATATTAACTACTCACTATACTGTTTTGTGGAAATAACTTTATTGAGAAGCTTAATACCTAGTTTAAGGTCTGAAGGAAGATGACTCGGCCCGTTTTCAGCGACATCCATCAAATATAAAAATGCATTGAGTTATGTTTTGTAATAAGCACTTAGCAATACTTTTGAAGCATTGTTTAAATTTTTTTCCAATTCCTTGTTGTCAACGATTGCAGCAGCGTGAAGGGTTGTCTAACTATTTGAATTTTGCTTTTCAATTAGAGTTCCATCTTGTATGAAATTTAGCAACTCTGTAACAAAATAATTATGGCCTTCTCTTATCACTATGTGAAGCGGTGTGTTGCCATTATCACTGATATGATTTGTGGTGGCATATTTATATTTTTTCAATATGGATTTTGCTTTCCACAAATGCCCTTCCAACGCAACCATACGTAACTTTTTCTCGAGTTTGTCATTGAGGCTGTCGTCTTCCTGTACACCTAGTTGTCTAATGTCGATTGTTGTGAAGTGGAACACATTTCATATAAAAAAAGGGTTAGTTTCTACAATCGGAAATCAAATAAGTGGTGTTTAATGGAGACATACCTATTGAATGACTTTGATTTGCGGGATATAAGGCACCTATTTTCTGCCATATAACCTTTAGGTCGCTGCAATTACAGACATGATTATGTACTTCTTGGTTTGTTGAACCGAGAATCCAACCTTTGAGAAGGCTTTCATATCGTCTAATGATCTTGACACTCTTAGGCCGTAACCTATAATTAGTTCTCAAATGAATATTGAGAATCTTGCAAATTTGCTATTCCGTACCTTGGATTTCACAAACCATGTCTGCCACCCTTTACCCAAAATGGTTACGGACTACGACTTGTACGCATGCACATAGTCACTTTAGCCCTCTAATTTGATGGCATATACCAAATAACCATGTTGCTTATCCTAGAGTTACCTAGTTTGACAGCCACATCAGACTCTAGATACTCATATCTTGTTTCTGTGCCCTTATAGTTCAAAATTAAAAGATAGCCTACAAGAACATCAGAACTCATTTTCTTCCTTAGACAATTAGTAGAACAACAATTTACATACTTCTGGCTTAAGCTAAACATTAACAACCTCATATATTATCTAAAACTATAACTTTAACTTGGACTATGTTTACCCCTTAGTTTTGAATCTAATCAAATTGAAAGAAGATTTGTTTTTGATTGATAAGTCCGTGCGGCATAACAAAATATCTTGTTACAACCTAAATGAAAAGGGTTATATACAAATTTGACATACCAAATCATGACAGCCGATGCCAAAGAAAGTTTAACGAATCCCCACATATTACTAACGCGGCCCAGCTGAACCCTGACCATGCTCGACCACATGTACCGCTAAGAATATAAACCATCTGAGCCACAACCATGAACCACCATGAAAAATTAAGCACCAAAGCTCATCCCCATAAGCCTCATCCCAATTTTATCATAAACACAAATTCACTCATTGTTTTATATAAAGTAACTAATATAATGAAAAAAAAATTAGATCACAATGAGTAGATCATCACGTAATTAAAGTTTCTTAGATCTAATTAACTATGCAAATTGAATTATGATGAGCTTACCTTTTTATATTAACGATTACATGTGGCGATGGTGGTGAAGGATTCCGGTGACGACGGCGGTAGTGATGGGTGAAGGATTCTGGCGTGTACGGTGGTGAAAATGTGTGGGGAGATAAAACATGAGACATGTCATTTATAATTGTCAGAATTGAATGTTATGTAACTCCCTTCTTCTGTATTCTTTGTTGTTGTAAATGCCTGATGGTTTGCATTCTTATAGGTTAATTACATCTAACCTTTAATTTGACGGGTTGTATTGATTCACTCCATCATTATCATTAAGACTCCCTAATTAATTATGGAAACTGATTATATAAGATTAAGAGGCTACCATAATCAATTCAACAAATCATTACTACTCCACATTTAATAAAAAAACTGGATCTTATAATATAATAGATATTTAACTGCAATGTTGAAGTGATCATGACATCATTTACTGATGTTGGATAACATTTGATAATGAAACTAAATTAGAGTTACGAAACACCAACTGATGTATGTAGTACATAGCCTGTGATTGTTTTTGCATTTCTTTTAATATTGTTGGGATGGAAACTAAAGACAAAGCACCAGTACAGTCTTATAGGTTATTTGGGTGTTAAAGTGTTATTTGGGTGGTATCTTATAAGTTTCAAAGTTTTTTGTGCAATAGCTATATATACTTATTTTCTTCTTTATGGAACTAGTTTGACCCGACGGTTAAACCGGTTGAACCAGTGACTTGGCCGGGTCGATTAAAAAATCGGGTTTTAAAACATTTGATCTAACTATTACATAAGTTTGGAAGACATTGACTCGATCTATACATCGTGAATGTAAAACATATCATGGATGCACTAACTAAACTACATAACTTCGTATCTTGACGATAACGAGAGTTATTCTTCTTTCACTTGAATGGATTGTTGATTAGATCACAGTTAAACAAACTTATAAAATGTTAAGTGATCAAAGAAAGGGGTTTGAAAGAAGGGTTTAGATCTGAGAAAAAACCGTGTGAAAAAGTGTATTAAATATGTGGGAATAGTTTACTATTTATACACAAAGTTTAGGACAAAATCACATGGCCGGCCCCCTTATCAATCAGGGGGCCACCCATATAAATTAGAGGGTCGCTCACTTTTTAGACGCTCCTGATTTTGTTCTTTTGTGAGGAAATGTTTTCTAGGGTAGTTTTTTCTGATTTTAGGAGGAAATTTTGAATTTCAAATATATATTTGAATTAAAACATTTCTTATAATAACAAAAATATTTTGTCTAATTATTTTTGTAAAAGGGTCTTGGTACATTTATAAAAGTGTAAAGTTTAGGACAAAAATTATTTCTTTGATCATCCAACAAATTTAAAGTTTGTTTATTCATACCTTTAGTGATTTACGTCGGGTGTAAACTTATATTTGTTGTTGAAGCAGACTTGAGACATCGTGCATTGATGATTTGCGATTACGAGTAACTTGAGCACTTTACTTTATATGTTATATTAGTTACATATTTGTCATCACCAAAACATAAATAGAATGTATAGATTAAATATCGTAATATTTGCACTAACAATCTCCCCCTTTTGATGATGACAAAATATGTAAACTATAACTCATAGTAAAATGTATAAGTTACTCGTTTACACTTCTTCTCCCCCTTTTGAAATAGAAAGGTAGACACCCAAGCTATTCATGTCACACCCCGGCAAAGGCAGAAACTCGGGAATGCAACATAATGATCAATCATAACACAAGATACAAAATAGAGAAAACTACATTGCATAAACTCCAAGTGCTATGAAGACCATCAACCTCGAACAACTCGATTGATGTCCCAAATCGCAACTAAAATTCACAATCTCTTACAATTATTCAACTGCCCACACAAGGGACCATAATCCAAACTTAAATCAAACTTCCAAATTCTAAACCATACAACAAGCAAAGCAAGACTTCAAACAAAATTCCACACGGGATACTTCTAAGTCTTCTATCACAATCACCAAACTATTATTCTTTCACTTCATCTGAAAATGATACTCGAAAACGTCAACACTAATGTTGGTGAGCTCGTAGGTTTGACCTTAAACCCAAAAAGTTGTGCCAATGTTTCAACAATGGACAATAGTACTATATGATAGTGAATATTGCAAACAATCCAAGACATAGCATCCCCGCTAGTCAATCACCATATGTCACTTATGCACCTAAAGGGCCTACCAGCTGAAGCACTAATATTAGGGCAGGACCTCAAACAAACTTTGGTAGGCGTACCTACCTGCTCCAATAATCACACAAATACTGGGTAGGCGTACTCATCCGATCCAATAATCTCACAACACTGGGTAGGCGTACCTATCCGATCTAAACAATCATGCATAATATTCACATAGCAGTCATAATCACATATCTTGTCCCGAAAACAAAACCACGTTTCGCACAGATCAATTCAAAACATTTCAAAACATATTTGAGTATCATTTTCCCCCAACGGAAAAACAGTAAAAAGTGAGGCTACGAGAACTCACCTTAAGCAAGTCTTTAGCAACCAAATCTCAATCACACAAGCAAATGCAACGACGCCCGCACACGACCTAGTCCAGTTAATGTCCCAATTTAATCATCCAATTCCAAAACAATCTTCACGTTTGATGCATAGAGTTTAGACGCGTTGTACAATTACCCAAAACAATTTAGTGGTGTGATGGTTGACGACATATCTCCACAATCATATCAATCTCATTACTCGGTAATACATACTTATACTATTTAAGAAAAATAGATAAGTAATATAAATAAATATTTATAATTAATAATTATAAATATATTTCGACAAGTCCATTCGGTAACCTTAGTCACTTCAAAATAATTATAATACGGTTAAAAATGAAACGTTTACTCATAATAAAACACATTAGAGAAGTTTCGAGAAAAATTATATTTTTTGTCTTTTAGTGGATTTATTAAATAAATAAAATAATTAAATAATATTTTATTATTTAAAAATCAAAAATCATGTTTTTAGGAAAATTTCTAAGTATAAACTTTTTACAAAATTTCGACATGACCCGTACGCTCATACAACGTTTTCCAAGGTTTCAAACCTTATTTTCAACACTTTTCATAAATTCGACACTTTTCGACAAAGTTCCAAAATCTCAATTTTTAACGTTTACTAAAACGTTTTTCCCAAAATATCATTCAATATCACTTCGTAAATACATTTCTACTTTTAAAAGTCTGACAAAACTCTCACAACGACTAAATATCGCTTCTAACAAGGGTCCATTAGGATATTTATAAGTCCAAAATACGATCCAAGTCCAAAACCAAGGTCCATTTACATATGTAAGTATATACTTATATGTAGAAAATAATCCGGACCACAATAAGCCCTTCCATTAAGCCGCAGCTTAAATAGACTTATTGGGTCGTGAGTCCAATAGCTCAAAAATACGTATATTAAGCTTGAAAATAAGCTAATAAGCTACGTATCACATTTGGTTACTACCATAAGCCTCAAAAATAGTCCTCAACATACGCCATAACACAAAAATAATCAAAAACACTTTCCTAGTGATTTTGGGAAGTGGTTCGTGGCATATAAGCCCAAATAAGCTATACAAGCTACTATAAAAAATAAGCATTCTAGCATCATATATTATTCAACCATCACGACCACGACATCAAAACTACAAAAACCCCTCTTTTTCTTTTTATTCTACACGAACCAAACATACCCTTTTTCTTTCGTTTCGTTTCTAAAAATTAATTTTCACAACGATCAACTTGCACAACTAACATCTATGTATCAAAATAAACCCAAAAAGACAAACGAAATTTAAATTTGAAAACTTACAAGAAAATCTTTAAAATGTATATTTCGACACGAACCGGACAACCCAAACGTTGTTTAAATGAATACCCAAACACTCGTATCATCCCGGAATATCACGTTCTTTATCAAAGTTGGAAAATTTATGGCGAATGGTGGTGGTGTAGTGGCGGACGAACACACACATACACACTCTTATGTGTGTGTTTTTTTTGAAATGAAATGATAAGGATTATGAGAAAATGTTTCTAGTGGAAGGCATATATGTGTACAACTTTAGACAAAGGAGCTAAAATTAAGCCTCCTTGTCTCTCTTTCTTGCTATGACCGGCCATGGGATCCAAGGGAGTCCCGGGCCTTTCTTTTCGTGTCGGGATTACTTAAATACTCATAAAACTCAACCGTAAAATTTACCCCAAAGTTAAATATTATTTTTAATCACCTTAAAAATACTTTTTCATTAACCTAGAGTATTTACACGACATATTTTCACTTTAAACCCTTTCTAAACTTATTTGGACATTAACCAACGTGTCGGACTCGTTCTTCGGCATTTCTTACGAATTCACGGATCAAACCACCCGTAATACAATTAACACAATAATACCTTTTGATAGGGATCATTAATCATAATAAACCTCAATTCATCATAATTCTCACAAAAATCACCACCGTCAACACGGTACCAAATCCGAATAAACTGACAAAAGTCAAATAGTCAAAGAACTATAAATGAAATATTCATAACACAAAAAGGGCAAAGGTTACATTCTACCCCCTCTTAATAGAATTTCATCCCTAAAATTCAATCACTAATATCACTAAACACATGCGGATACTTCAATTTCATCTGATCTTCACGTTCCCACGTGAATTCAGGACCACGTTTTGAATTTCACCGAACCTTGACGATGGCAATACTACTACGCTTCAACTTCTTAAACTCTCTTTCCAAAATTTCCACAGGCTCTTCCATAAAATTTAACTTAGCATCAACTCGAATGTCATCCAAACGCACTTGCAGTGTTGGATCAGCAAAACACTTTTTAAGGTTCGACGCGTGGAACGTGTCATGAACACCGATCAACTCCTCAGGCAAATCTAACCGATAGGCCACAGGGCCTACTTTCTCAACAATCTCAAATGGTCCAACAAACCTAGGTGCTAACTTCCCTTTCTTCCCAAAGCGTACCATACCTTTCCAAGGCGACACTTTAAGCAAGACATTGTCACCTACACTAAACTCTAGAGGTTTCCTTCTCTTATCAGCATAACTTTTTTGACGATCACGCGCAGCCTTAAGTCTATCCTTAATCTGCGAGATCTTCTCAGTAGTCTCTTGCACTAACTCAGGTCCTATCAACTGACCTTCTCCTACCTCAGCCCACATAATTGGCGAACGACACTTTCTACCATACATTGCCTCAAACTGAGCACATCTCACACTAGAATGATAACTATTGTTATACGAAAACTCAACCAACGGAAGATGAACATCCCAATTTCCTCCGAAGTCTAGGACGCATGCTCTAAGCATGTCTTCAAAAGTTTGAATAGTACTCTTACTCTGACCATCGGTCCAAGGGTGATAAATCGTACTTATGTCTAAACGAGTCCCTAGTGCCTCTTGCATTGACTGCCAAAACCTTGATGTGAAATGACTATCACGATCTGATATAATCGATATCGGCACCCCATGTTTAGCAACTATCTCATTCAAATACAATCTAGCCAACCTTTCTATCTTATAATCCTCATGTATAGGTAGAAAATGAGCAGACTTAGTCAATCGTTCCATAATGACCTAGATTGTATCATGCGTACTACTAGTCCTAGGCAACTTAGTCACAAAATCCATAGCTATCCCTTCCTATTTCCATACGGGAATCTCAGGTTGCTATAGCAAGCCAGATGGCCTTTGATGCTTAGCCTTAACCTTCAAACAAGTCAAACACTTACTAACATACTCAGCTATATTCTTTTTCATTCTAGGCCACCAATACCTATCTCTCAAATCATAATACATCTTATCAGCTCCTGGGTGTACAGAGTACTTCAACTTATGGCTTTCATCTTTATCAGGGTTCTCACTTGCTGACTGGAGAATTCTCACCCTTCAAAGGTACCCATATTCGATCCAGGTCCATCACTTCTTTGTTCAATCATCTCATCCAAACCTTTCTGCAATCCTACAAACTCATCCATAGCCTCCTTTTAAACCGCCAGTATCCTATCCTTGATACTCGACTAAAGGACTATATTCATAGCTCTAACTCTCTTAGGATTTACTCTTTCCTTCCTACTTAGGGCATCAGCCACCATATTCGCCTTACCAGGATGGTAGCGAATTCATATCCATATCAATAAACACTCTATCTACGACGCTATACGCAATATCAACTCTTTCTGACTAAAGATATGCTGAAGACTCTTATGATCCGTATAGATGACACTCTTTGTCCCATACAGATAATGTCTCCAGATCTTAAGTGCAAACACAACCGCACCCAACTCTAAATCATGGGTTGTATAATTCTTCTTATGAATTTTCAACTGCATAGATGCATAGGCTATCACTTTACCTCTTTGCATTAACACACAACCTAGTCCTATCCCGGACGTATCGCAATATACCACAAAGTCTTCCGATCCATCGGGGAGAGTTAGAACATGCGCATTACACAACTTATCCTTTAAAGTATGAAATGCCAATTCCTGTTCCTCACCCCAATCGAAAGTCTTACACTTCTGAGTCATGATAGTAAGAGACTTAGCTATCTTAGAAAAGTTCTCAATGAACCTACGATAATACCCAGCCAATCCTAAGAACGAACGAACGTCAGTCGGAGTTCTAGGGGCTTTCCAATTCTTAACAGCTTCAATCTTACTAGGGTCTACATGAATCCCATTACCATTTATCACATGCCTAAGAAACTGTACTTCTCTTAGCCAGAATTCACACTTGGAAAACTTAGCATACAGTTTCTCCTTTTTAAGCAGTTCCAAGACTAACCTTAAGTGTTCTACATGCTCCTCTTGAGTCTTACAGTAGATTAAGATATCGTCTATAAACACTATCACAAACTTATCAAGATATGGCCTACAAACTCTATTCATCAAATCAATAAATATTGCTGGTGCATTAGTCAGACCAAAGGGCATTACAGTGAACTCAAAATGTCCATAACGAGTTCTAAACGCAGTCTTTGGAATGTCATCCTCGTGCACTCTTAGCTGATGGTATCCAGACCTAAGATCTATCTTTGAGAAAAACTGCGACCCTTGCAGTTGGTCAAATAGATCATCAATTCTAGGAAGCAGATAACGATTCTTAACGGTCAACTTGTTCAATTCTCTATAATCAATGCACATCCTAAAAGAACCATCCTTTTTCTTAACGAACAATACCGGCACTCCCCAAGGTGATGAACTTGGTCGAATGAAACCTTTTTCTTGGAGTTCCTTGAGTTGTCCCGACAACTCCTCCAATTCAGAAGGTGCCAAACGATAAGGAGACTTTGCTACCGACATTGCTCTAGGGGTTAACTCAATCCGAAACTCAATTTTCTGAATAGGCGGTAATCCAGATAGGTCATCCGGGAATACCTCAAGAAAATCTCTTACCACAACAATCTCTTCTTGTTTCTTAACACCCATCAAAAATCTCGCTTTCTCTTCCGGTCTCTCTCCTAATACTCTAAGCACCTTGTCATCCGGTAGTGGTATCCTCGCTACCTTCTCATGGCAAATTATCTCAGCTTTATAATTAGACAACTAGTCCATACCTATAATCACATTAAAACTCTCATGCCCAAAAGGTATCAAGTCAATGTCAAAGACATGACTCTCGATTTCTAGTTTTCAACCCTTAATAACCTTATTAATCTCCACTAGCTGCCCGCTAGCTATCTCAATCTCATATTTGAAACTTAAATCACTGGGTTCTAAGCCTAACAGAGGTATAAAAGTAGTGGAAACAAAGCTATAATCGGCACTAGAGTCAAATAGGGTAGTGGCAAAATGATTGTTCAAAGTAAACGTACCCGTCATAATGTTTGGATCCTGGCGAGCTTCCTCTGCTCCAAACATGAATGCCCTACCCCTAGCCTAGTTCCTTTGGTTTCTACGACCCTGACCCTCATTATTAGCAGCAACTTAATTTGGACGATTTTCTCTCGGTCCTTGTGCTCTATTCCACCTAGGGCAAGTTGGCCTAACATGGTCGGTACTACCACACTCATAACATGCCCTAACAGTTGGGTTTCTAGCATTGACAGGATTCACATTCCTTGTCACACTTCTACAATCCCTTTCCAAATGACCCGGGTGGTTACAGTTGTAGCATATGTGACAAAGTCTATCGGGTGCGTGGAAGGAGTTGCAAATGGCACACTTGGGCCAAGTACCCGTATTCTCTCTTCCCACAGGGTTTACAGTAGTAGCAAAAGCATTCCCAGTCCTAGCCCTCTTATTATCATCCCTACCATTCTTATCCTTGCTAGGTTCCCCCATATTTCCTCTTTTCTCAACCTTCTTAATTGTTCCATTCCTAACAGCCTCATCAGTCAGTGCACCAGAAATCTGCACAACCTTCTGTATAGTCTTTGGTTATGTTGCTGCCACCATCCTACTGATATGTGGAGCAAGGCCATACACATATCTCTCAATCATCCTACTCCATGGAGTCACCAAATGCGGAACTAACCTAGCCAACTCGTGAAACCTATCAGTATACGCAGCATGGCTAGCCCCGACCATGGCGTGATTCCACAACTCAGATTTCAACTTTTGCATCTCATGACTAGGACACAACTCTTGTATCATCATAAACTTAAAGTCATTCCATGACATACTAACAACAACTTCCCGGCTTAGCGGCAATCTGGAGAGTTCCACACGTTAAAGCCTTACCCACGAATAAACCACCAATATATTTCACTTTTTGGTCAATACTATAACCACTCATATCATGCACAGACTCTATTTTCTCAATCCAACGAGTAAGAACTACAACACCTCCCTTACCATCATATTCCTTAGGGTTACAAGCTAAGAACTCCTTATATGAACAACCTACCCGGTTTCCATTTACTATCACATTCCCAACGTTCTCCTGAACGTTCTCGGTGTGTAACCAATTTACCATTCTGATTTCCAACATTTCCTCGGTTACTAACCTGAGCCAACATGGCAGGTAAGAGGTGTCTGCATGTTTGGGACAACGATCGTCAGAGTCGATGCTCCACTCATTGGCTCCCCCTACATTCTTATTACTCCTCTATACCCCATAGCTCACATACCTGGTCCATTTCCTTTGACCATTCAAATCATCAATACGCTCATCATTACCTTCCCTAGGTCTTCTACCCCTTCCACCTCTACCAACCCGTTCCCCCGTTCTCCATCCTAGTGATTCGGCAGCAGGTCGGCCAGCACTTTGGGTCCTCATTCTTGGCGGCATTATCTATACGAGGGAGAACATGGGCAATGTTAGGTAAGTGGGAAGATCGCATATATATAGAATATCTTACTATATATACCGATATACACATAACACCACCCTATGGTGTCAACATCGATTTGTGTGAACAACATTACTAAGTATGAGTGAGTTGTGATACACTTATAACAACATTGGTCACCGTACTTATATTCGCATCCTTTCCCATTCATATTCAATACTGAGCCTACCCATTTCAACGACTGACATAACTAAAGCACCAACCCGCGAACACACAAAAGCAGAACACCGCGCACATAGATCCTATACGCAACTAAACAACGGATCTTAGGTTATAGTCTAAGCCAATCCACCTAGTTCTCTATAACCTTGGCTCTGATTACCAATCTGTCACACCCCGACAAAGGCGGAAACTAGGGAATGCAACATAATGATCAATCATAACACAAGATACAAAAATAGAGAAAACTACATTGCATAAACTCCAAGTGCTATGAAGACCATCAACCTTAAACAAACTCAAGTGATGTCCCAAATCCGCAACTAAAATCCACATCTCTTTACAAGTTATTCAATTGCCCACACTAGGGACCATAATTCCAACATATTCCATAACATCCAAAAACTAAGAATCAAAACACCAAGCAAGCAGACTTCACAGAAATTTCACTGGGCTACTTCTTAAGTCCTGCTATCAATATCACCAAACTACTCTTCTTTCACTTCACCTGAAAATGATACTCGAAAACGTCAACAATAATGTTGGTGAGCTCATAGGTTTGACCTTAAACCCAAAAGTTGTGCCAATATTTCAACAGTGGACAATAGTGCTATATGACAGTGAATATATGCTAACAATCCAAGACATAGCATCCCCGCTAGTCAAATCACAATATATCACTTACGCACCTAAAGGGCCTACCAGCTGGAGCACTATATTAGGGCGAACCACACAAAACCTTGCATGCCAAACACAGTACATGCAAGTACCACACAGAACCTTGCATGTCAAACGCAACACATGCAAGTACCACACAGTACCTTGCCATGCCAAACACAGTACATGCAAGTAAATCAACACATAATATTCACATAGCAGTCATAAGCACATAACTTGTCCTAAAAACAAAACCATTTGAGTATCATTTTCCCCTAACAGAAAAACAGTAAAAAGTGGGGCTACGAGAACTCACCTTAAGCAAGTCTTTAGCAACCAAATCTCAATCACACAAGCAAATGCAACGACGCCCGCACACGACCTAGTCCAGTTAATGTCCCAATTTAATCATCCAATTCCAAAACAATCTTCACGTTTGATGCATAGAGTTTAGACGCGTTGTACAATTACCCAAAACAATTTAGTGGTGTGATGGTTGACGACATATTTCCACAATCATATCAATCTCATTCCCCGATAATACATACTTATACTATTTAGAGAAAATAGATAAGTAATATTAACAAATATTTATAATTAATAATTATAAAAATATTTCGACAAGTCCATTCGGTAACCTTAGTCACTTCAAAATAATCATAATACGGTTAAAAATGAAATGTTTACTCATAATAAACACATTAGAGAAGTTTCGAGAAAAATTATATTTTTTGTCTTTTAGTGGATTTATTAAATAAATAAAAAAATTAAATAATATTTTATTATTTAAAAATCCAAAATCATATTTTTAGAAAAAAATTTAAGTATAAACTTTTTACAAAATTTCGACATGACCCGTACGCTCATACAACGTTTTCTAAGGTTCAAACCTTATTTTCAACACTTTTCATAAATTTGACACTTTTCGACAAAGTTCCAAAATCTCAATTTTTAACGTTTACTAAAACGTTTTTCCTAAAATATCGTTCAATATCACTTCGTAAACACATTTCCACTTTCAAAAGTCCGACAAAACTCTCACAACGACTAAATATCGCTTATTGGGCCTTAAGGCCCAACAAAGGTCCATTATGATATTTATAAGTCCAAAATACGATCCAAGTCCAAAACCAAGGTCTATTTACATATATAAGTATATACTTATATGTAGAAAATAATCCAAACCACAATAAGCCCTCCCATTAAGCCGCAGCTTAAATAGACTTATTGGGCCGTGAGTCCAATAGCTCAAAAATACGTATATTAAGCTTGAAAATAAGCTAATAAGCTACGTATCGCATTTGGTTACTACCGTAAGCCTCAAAAATAGTCCTCAACATACACCATAACACAAAAATAATCAAAATCACTTTCCTAGTGATTTTGGGAAGTGGTTCGTGGCATATAAGCCCAAAATAAGCCAAGAAATAGCTTAAAAATAAGCCCGAATAAGCTATACAAGCTACTATCAAAAATAAGCATTCTAGCATCATATATTATTCAACCATCACGACCACGACATCAAAACTACAAAAACCCCTCTTTTCCTTTTTATTCTACACGAACCAAACATACCCTTTTTCTTTCGTTTCGTTTCCAAAAATCGATTTTCACAACGATCAACTTGTACAACTAACATCTATGCATCAAAATAAACCCAAAAGGACAAACGAAATTTAAATTTGAAAACTTACAAGAAAATCTTCAAAAATGTATATTTCGACACGAACCGGACAACCCAAACGCTGTTTAAATGAATACCCAAACACTCGTATCAACCCGGAATATCACGTTCTTGATCAAAGTTGGAAAATTTATGGCAGATAGTGGTGGTGTAGTGGCGGACGAACACACACACACATTCTTATGTGTGTGTGTTTTTTTTGAAATGAAATGATAAGGATTATGAGAAAATGTTTCTAGTGGAAGGCATATATGTGTACAACTTTAGACAAAGGAGCTAAAATTAAGCCTCCTTGTCTCTCTTTCTTACTATGACCGGCCATGGGATCCAAGGGAGTCCCGGGCCTTTCTTTTGGTGTCGGGGTCACTTAAATACTCATAAAACTCAACCGTAAAATTTACCCCAAAGTTAATTAGTATTTTTTTTCACCTTAAAAATACTTTTCTATTAACCTAGAGTATTTACACGACATATTTTCACTTTAAACCCTTTCTAAAATTATTTGGACATTAACCAACGTGTCGGACTCGTTCTTCGGCATTTCTTACGAATTCACGGATCAAACCACCCGGAATACAATTAACACAATAATACCTTCCAAAAGGGATTATTAATCACAATAAACCTCAATTCATCATATTTTTTTACAAAAATCACCACTGTCAACACGATACCAAATCTGAATAAACTGACAAAAGTCAAATAGTCAAAGGACTATAAATGAAATATCCAGAACACAAAAAGGGCAAAGGTTACATTCTACCCCCTTAAAAGAATTTCGTCCATGAAATTCAACCACTAACATCACTAAACAAATGCAGATACTTCAATTTCATCTGATCTTCACGTTCCCATGTGAATTCAGGACCACGTTTTGAATTCCGTCGAACCTTGACGATGGCAATACTACTACGCTTCAGCTTCTTAAACTCTCTTTCCAAAATTTCCACAGGCTCTTCTATAAAATTCAACTTAGCATTAACTCGAATCTCATCCAAAGTCACTTGCAGTGTTGGATCAGCCAAACACTTCTTAAGGTTCGACACGTAGAACGTGTCATGAACACCGTTTAACTCCTCAAGAAAATCTAACCGATAGGCAACAGGGCCTACTTTCTCAACAATCTCAAATGGTCCAATAAACCTAGGTGCTAACTTCCTTTTATTCCCAAAGTGTACCACACCTTTCCAAGGCGACACTTTGAGCAAGACATAGTCACCTACACTAAATTCTAGAGTTTTCCTTCTCTTATCGGCATAATTTTTATGACGATCACACGCAGCCTTAAATCTATCCTTAATATGCGAGATCTTCTCAGTAGTCTCTTGCACTAACTCAGGTCTTATCAACTGACCTTCTCCCACCTCAGCCCACATAATTGGTGAATGACACTTTCTACCATACAATGCCTCAAACGGAGCACACCTCACACTAGAATGATAACTATTGTTATACGAAAACTCAACCAACGGAAGATGAACATCCTAACTTCATCCAAAGTCTAGGACGCACACTCTAAGCATGTCTTTCAAAGTCTGAATAGTACGCTCATTCTGACCATCGGCCTATGAGTGATATGCCGTACTCATGTCTAAACGAGTCCCTAATGCCTCTCGCATTGACTGCCAAAACCTTGATGTGAAACAACCATCACGATCCGATATAATCGAGATCGGCACCCCATGTCTAGCAACTATCTCATTCAAATACAATCTAGCCAACCTTTCTATCTTATAATCCTCACGCATTGGTAGAAAATAAGCAGACTTAGTCAATCGATCTACAATGACCCAAATTGTGTCATGCCCACTACTAGTCCTAGGCAACTTAGTCAAAAAATCCATAGCTATCCCTTCCCATTTCCATACGGGAATCTCAGGTTGCTGGAGCAAGCTAGATGGCGTTTGATGCTCAGCCTTAACCTTCAAACAACTCAAACACTTACTAACATACTCAGCTATATCCTTTTTCATTCTAGGCCACCAATACCTATCTCTCAAATCATAATACATCTTATCAGCTCTTGGGTGTACAAAGTACTTCGACTTATAAGCTTCATCAATTATCAGGGTTCTCACCTCACCCTTTAAAGGTACCCATATTCGATCCAAGTAGTATAAAGTTCCATCACTCCTTTGTTTTGTCATCTCATCCAAACCTTTCTGCAATCCTGCAAACTCATCCACAGCCTCCTTATGAGCCGCCAGTATCCGATCCTTGATACTCGACTGATGGGTCATATTCATAGCGCTCACTCTTTTAGGATTTACTCTTTCCTTCCTACTTAGGGCATCAACCACCACATTCACCTTACCAGGATGGTAGCGAATTTCACAATCATAATCACTGAACAACTCTATCCAGCTACTATACAAGCTACTATTAAAAATAAGCATTCTAGCATCATATATTATTCAACCATCATGACCACGACATCAAAACTACAAAAACCCCTCTTTTCCTTTTTATTCTACACGAACCAAACATACCCTTTTTCTTTTGTTTCATTTCTAAAAATAGATATTCACAACGATCAACTTGTACAATTAACATATATGCATCAAAATAAACCTAAAAGGATAAACAAAATTTAAATTTGAAAACTTAAAAAGAAAATCTTAAAAAAGGAATATTTTGACATGAACCGGACAACTCAAACATTGTTTAAATGAATACCCAAACACTCGTATCAACCCGGATTATCACGTTCTTGATCAAAGTTGGAAAATTTATGGCGGATGGTGGTGGTGTAGTGGCGGACGAACACACACACACACACACACACTCTTATGTGTATGTTTTTTTAAATGAAATGATAAGGATTATGAGAAAATGTTTCTAGTAGAAGACATATATGTGTACAACTTTAGACAAAGGAGCTAAAATTAAGCCTCCTTGTCTCTCTTTCTTGCTATGACCGGCCATAGGATCCAAGGGAGTCCCAGGCCTTTCTTTTCGTGTCGGTATCACTTAATTACTCGTAAAACTCAACCGTTAAATTTACCCCATAATTAATTAGTATTTTTATTCACCTTAAAAATAATTTTCCATTAACCTAGAGTATTTTTGCGACATATTTTTACTTTAAACCCTTTCAAAACTCATTTGGACATTAACGGACGTGTCAGACTCATTTTTTGGCATTTCTTATGAATTCACGGATCAAACCACTCAGAATACAATTAACACAATAATACCTTCCAAAAGGGATTATTAATCTCAATAAACCTCAATTCATCATAATTCTTACAAAAATCATCATCGTCAATACGGTACCAAATCTGAATAAATCGACAAAAGTTAAATAGTCAAAGGACTATAAATGAAATATTCGGAACACAAAATGGGCAAAGGTTACAATTCATTTCAATAGGCGAGACTTTTACTACACTTCAATCCTTGAAACAAAGAGGCGAGCTTGCATCACCCCAAGTAAAGTCTTACACTCCTATCTACTTTGACACTCGAGCACCCCCTAGCTCATTGCAATCCTATGATACTTACATCCTATTGTATTTTGACTCTAGCGGATCCATAGATTAAATTTGTTACAAACTTTTAACCTACATCAAGGGTTAGTTTCGTGCAATCATAATATATATATGAACAATATTATAGGGGTAGAATACACATATCAAGAAATGTGTAGATGTTTCAAGTGTAATGACTTTGACATTTCTAAATGCTCCCCTTGGTGTATGTTCCCCTTGTTTAGGGCACCAAGGAATCAAGTTACGGAAGTGTGCTACAAAACAAAGTTAGTGGAAAAATGTACATATATATAATGACGATGATAACTATATATAACAAGACACTTAGTGGGGAACAAAACATGCATGTCTTAGGTATATGCACTCTAAAGTATGACACTTAAAAAGAAAATTCAAAACTTAGACACATGCAATCATTATTTTAATAACAACAACCTAAATCCAAGATAAAAGAATCATGATGTATGCTTAAGACATGACAATGTTTAGGAACCAATGATAAGATTCGACCGACACATGCTTAAAGAATAAGACTCGACCAACACCCTTTAGTATAGTACCGACTTTTAATAAATGAGAGCAACATTCGTTCATTGATTGACACACTATTATTACGAGAATGACTTCTTCCAAGATGTCATTTGGATAAGGAGTATTAACGTATTTTGATCGACATGCTACTTATGATATCATCATCTAACCAAGATGATGAATTGAATTTGGATAGTCTTTCGTCAAGGGTTGTATTGAGAGATTCCTAAATCCTCAAGGTTTCTTGTTAAGCATTATGTATGCTTTTCATGTCTGGGGTGTTTAAGGATAAACATTATTGTAAGACTTTAGGTCGAACTAAACGTTGATGACAAGGATGATTTGTTGAGAAGACATACTCTAAAGGTGACATTTAAGACTAGACAAATGTCATTTAATATATTGGCGATATATGCCAAAATATATGCAAAAGAAAAATAAGATAAACATGAAAAAGATACGCTCTTAGATGTGAATGAAAGTGATTTTATAAAGTGGAAAAACAGAGAAGGACAAGCGTGAATGGAAAAGGAAGGTGTTGACTAAAGGTTGACAAAGACAGTTTAGATGAATATATCATTTGCACTAACGATGGTATGTTGAAATGATGTGCATGAGATACTTTAGGCACAAAGGTGGATGATTGTTAATTCGTAGATTTGTTGGGTGTTTTGTTGGTTGTTAATGTTGACGAATCAAAGATGAATATGTGAAATGAGGTAGTAGTTCTTTCATGGTGGAAGAAAAGTGAAGACACGACATTGTGGTGACTCAACAACACTTGAAGCTTGAATATCTTCTTTGTGTTATTCACTTGCTAGAAACGGGAAATGATCGGATGATTAGAGAGCGAGTGTGGGATGTTCTTGAGGAGTTAATTTTAATAGTTTAGATGTGAAGGGCTTAGTTGTGTAGTGATAAACTATGAGTATATTGGTTGTAAGGATTTGAGTTTGAGGATGAGACGCATTTCATTATGAAATTCACTTGACTTTTGACAACATATGCACAAATGCTTATGAGTGTCGAGATATGAGGATGACCCATTGATCCATAAAGAGGCATCAAGATAGGCATAGGTTTGTGCATTGTAAAAGGTGTTTAACCTCCATGGGTTGTAGCGGTGGTAAGTGACTATTAGATTATGGGAAATGGTTACATGGTGAATCTTCTTGTGAAGATGGCTAGGTGGTGCTTATTTGGTTTTGTCATTATCAACTAGGGGAAGATTGTTAGGAATTATATTTGAGTTGATAAGACAAAACAAGAATGAAACATAAGGACTGAATCTAGCATTATGGAATTCTACAAGCTGGTGGAGTTTATTCTACAAAAGATAAAAGATTCCAAAAGATATGATTCTTGAAGATAAAGATGAAGTTTATTAAAGAATTAAAAGATTTAGTTTCCTTATACAATTATGTTTTCCCTTGTAAATCTAGATGGACTCTACTATATAAAGAGATCCCTAGATATAGTTTTATGTGTGTCAAGATGTAAACACCAGGAAAAGTATGTGTGTGTCCAGGCGTAGAGATGTAGACGCCATATGTAGTTTAGCCTCAAGGTAATCAAGGTTTTCCTTGATCCCTGTTACAGTTCATTGATGTAACCGTATTGTTCTGATCAAATAATATTGGGGCTTGGAATGTTTGGTAAAACCTTGTAATGATAATATTGATTCTATGTTTGAATATTCCGCCTATGTTATCATTATCCTAGATTAAAGTTCTAATCAAACTAGAGCTACAATTATCTTTTAGGTTTCCACAATTGGTATCAAAGCCTCGTGGCTCTTGATCTAGGATTATACAAGGTTTTTTTATAGTCGATTACATGAAGGCTAAAGTGATACGAAAATTCCGTTTTTGGTTTGAGCTAATTTGGTAAAGCAAAAAGAGTGATTTTATCATCGTTACAGTCGTGATCATAGGTATAAACATTGTTGTTTAAAGGTTTTTGATTTACTGCTACCGTCGTAATTGCTTTTGTAATATTTAGGGTTTTTGTCTTGAATGCATAAGTGAAGTTTGTTTATATTTAGCCATGTCTGTTGGAAAATTCTAATGAAGCTAAGAGAATGAATGCTTATGGCGTTAAGGTAATATACTGGATTCTATGGTACTGTAAAAAGCAAGAGAGAAGATCCCTAAAAACAACAAATCAAATCCTAGAACCCTAAAAATGTCGCGATCACAGTTTGTGCTTGGATTTGTTGGTGTCAATCTATAGCAGGTTAAGGAATGGCGTTATGAAGATACATGGTGTTTAATGATGAGTGTGCTTAGTGTAACATCATGTATGTTGTGTTTATTCTTTCTGGATTACTACATGTTGTTATGATAAAAAGTAAGCTGATCTTATTGTGAGATTGGGGTTTGGTATACTTATGACTTCACCAGGTTCAAGGTTGTGTTTAGGCTGCACTTGAATGTAGTTTTGGATATTAATGAAGACCTGGTTTTAGGTTAATTCTATTTTGGAATCAATTAAAGGAGAAATATGAAGCAACAGGTATTGCTAGGGTTTTATGGATCGTGTTTGACTGGGGAGTATATTACTGCTGCATGGTAAATTAGTGTTGCTGTTGTATCCTTGGATGCGAGTTACTTGGCTGTCCATGATTAATGATTTGGTGATCATGGTATGGAAGACGATTTACAGGTATTAAATGGTTTGAAGTAGCAGTTGGGATTCACTGTATGGTTCTAGCAGCCATGGAAAGTTTCTACTGCTAGATGAACTTGTTGAAGGTTAAAGTACTATTGTTAGACGTGATGATTAATGTTGCTAGTTCATGCTTATGGTTAATGCTGCCAATAAAGTGCTGCCATGGGATGATTTGTACTGCTAAGGACGACACAAGGTTGTTAATACTGCTATTGGAAGTGAGAAAGCAGTTTTGTGTTTTATTTGTACTGCTCGTTTACGAAGTGTTTGTACTGCTTTCTTTGTCCGAGAAGAATTTTAAAACTGCTAATGTCATCCGAGAAGA
The DNA here is from genome assembly GCA_026074375.1 of Tanacetum coccineum. NCBI lineage: Eukaryota > Viridiplantae > Streptophyta > Magnoliopsida > Asterales > Asteraceae > Tanacetum > Tanacetum coccineum. The sequence continues at coordinate 47,334 of BQNB010013177.1, read as the reverse complement.
TTCTAGTACTGCTAGTTGTGTATGATATCGGACAACACACACAATTTGGTTATTGTTTGGATCTCGAATTGAACAAAATTCTTCATTTAAGGGAAAGCTAACAGATTGCTTTTGGTTTTTGATTTAAATGTTCTTAAACGTTTAAAGGCTCATTTTTGGATTTCTTGGTTTAATTGATTACGAAGATTATTGTTTATCACTTATTTGACGATGAAGTAGAATTATTTGGGTTTGTGTTCTTATCATATCTCAAATGGCTTACAACATTTGGAGGTAACTTGTTCGTGCTTAGAAACGATGTGACGAAGAATTGACAAATCTAGCAAAGGTGTGTGATTTTTCTTATGGTGCTCAATGCTCACATTTGCTATCACTTTGGTTATGGTGTCTCAGAGAGATGAGGATAAATGGTCATGAGATTCAGCGGGTCTCTTGTCAAGAGGTTGCGATCTACTTATATTTCACAGATTTATTTATAAGTTTGAAGTCACGTGGATAGTGCAAGATATAAGACACAAGTTTGGGTTGTTCTACTTCAGCATCAAGTTCGTAATACTTAGTTTTCTTCATCAGTAATCATTACATAGAGCCTACATAATTGAAGATTTAAGAAATGGTTAACATATGGGTTTCTGGGGAAGCTTAATGTTAAAATGTTTAACCATTTATATGCTACATCAAGGTGAAGGTTTTTACTACTACTAGTCTTTGTTACTACTGCTAGTGTAAGTTTCTACTGCTCAAGTTTATTTTCCTTAAGGTGCATAACGGAGGGCAATTTGGGTCATTGGAATACTTGGATTAGAAGTGTAATATTGGTTTGTAGTTGTGAAGATCAAAGTTGCATACCTTAGTCTCCTATTTGATATTGACAAAAAGGGGAATCCTTGGTAGCTTAAGGGGAAGTTTTCATTCGTATATTAACTTCAGGGGAAGTTTGTGCTTATTTGGTTTTGTCATTATCAACTAGGAGAAGATTGTTAGAATTATATTTGAGTTGATAAGACAAAACAACAAATGAAAAGGAAACAAGAGGGACTTAAATAACAATTATGGAATTCTACAAGCTGGTGGAGTTTATTCTACAAAAGATAAAAGATTCTAAAAGATATGATTCTTGAAGATAAAGATAAAGTTTATTAAAGAATTAAAAGATTTAGTTTCCTTATACAGTTATGTTTTCCCTTGTAAATCTAGATGGACTTTACTATATAAAGAGATCCTTAGATATAGTTTTGTGTGTGTCAAAGATGTAAATACCAGAAAAGTGTGTGTGTTCTAGGCGTCAAGTCCTCTAAGTGGATGCCTAGGTTTAGTAGTTTAGCCTCAAGGTAATCAAGGCTTTCCTTGATCCCTGTTACAGTTCATTGATATAACTGTATTGTTCTGATCAAATAATATTAGGGCTTGGAATGTTTGGTAAAACCTTGTTATGATAATATTGATTCTATGTTTGAATATTCCGCCTATGTTATCATTATCCTACATTAAAGTTCTAATCAAACTAGAGCTACAATGATCTTTTAGGTTTCCATAAGGTAGATGACTCAAGATTAGTAATAGTAAGAATGACTCGGTTTTTCATTTCACTTTGGTGGTTTGAGGATGTACTTGAACTAGCGATCACTAACAAGAGTGAAGAATAGTTATGAGGTTTGAGTGTATGGTAGAAGTGTATCTTGTAGATTGTGTGTATGATCGATGTACGGGTTAAGAGGCTTGAATTAATTTCTATTTAGTACACGGGGTATACTTGAGTTGAAAAGGAAGTGAGTGTTCTTGTAAGTTAGTTTCTAGTGAATAAGAATCACATATGTGAGTTCTTTAGAGTATTTGGTTAAAGGGTATATGTGAACGAGTGTGTTTTACCTTCCAATTTAATTCGTGCTCATCCAGACATAAAGTGTAGAATAAATGAAGACGAAAGCGATAAGCTTGACAATGTCGAGACGGGTTACGGTTAGCATACGATGAACTTTATCCATGAAGTTATGTAGCTCTTCTCGAGCATTGCGAATGTTCATAGAACAATTACACGATGAGGTATGAGGTTGTCTTAAAGTTAGTAGCGGAAAGGTGGATGGAAGATATTAACCATCTATATAATAATAGAGGCTTGATTAAGGTTTTTGTGAAACGAATTAGACATGAATAATGAGTGACAATTTAATTTGCATTTCACGAATTAAAAATACTTAAACATTTCGGATGAAATAATTAAGTAGTCGAGATTTATTGTTATATATTTAATAGTAACAAGACTATGAAAAGGGTTGATGTTAGCTTTTAGCTTTTGGAAGAGCGTTTTAACATATGTTGTTAAAAGGCTTGAATATGAATTTTTGGATATGACTTTTATTGTTTGTGATCGCAAGTTAAAATTACTTGGATATTTTGGACAAAATATTTAAGTTTTCAAACCTACTTAGAAGTGTATTACATTTATATCTAACCATCACTTGACAAAAGAGTGGATTATTGGTAGGAAACGAGATGATGAATAAGGAAGTGCGTGCATGGAGACTCTAGGATATATTTTTGCGACCATTATGACCTATCGGATTGTGTAACTAAAGGCCGCGTGTAATAAGGGTATACATTCTAGTGTCAGTAAATATATACCTAGATGCATAAGACACATAGATTAAAGCATGTAAGACTATTTAAGCATGCAACAACACAATTACCATAGAGATTAATGAGTAAGACTATATGAAATCTAAAAGTACATCGTGATAGGCACCTAATTCATTATGCATCAAACCGACATAGTATAGGTGCACAATTAACACGTAAGTCATGTAACACGACGCATAATAAATATGATTACTTTAAACGCAAACATCATGTAAAACATGTTAGCATTTAACATGTAAGAGCATGTATTATTTAGATAAACTAAGAAATATAATATCGGAATTGTTTGACAAAGACAAAACCTTTATAATAAATATGCATTCAATAACTAAGCAGTTAATCATTGATCATCAAGATAATCACGAAGGCATATAATTGTATCACATACGAATAAGTTATCATCTTGAAACTTCAAAAACACATATGTGAGATGATACGAATCTAGGAACGTTTGATAAAATCATAGTTACTACTTGGTTAATGAGACATTCTAATGAAAGACAAATTTCGTCAATGTAAACTAACTTAAGTTACTACTTGTTTATTTTGTTTAAATTGAAGTGTAGCAAAGAAGAGATATGATTGATTCTTTAATACTTCGCCTAATATGACTCAAACAATCGTGTTTCTATGATAGTAGATCTAGATGATATATTTTACACATAATCCTAATAAAGATGTATTGAATGCTTAGAAAAGCGTAAGCAAAATGTTTTAATCTTTTGTTCAAGATCTATAGGTTGTTTGGTTTTGATGGCATATTGCTTGATTTAATGGATGTCTTATATTAAGTCATCATGTATGTGTAGTTATTACATGTGAGTTTAATGTGAGTGATTTTCAAAAGCCAAGAGATGTGCTTATTTGTGATAATGAAGAATACGTTATATTAAGAGTGTTTTAAGAATGCTCCTTTGCATATCTTGTGAAATGAATTTCATCAAGGTTATTTACCTTAATTGAGTTTGTGATTCTTAAATGGGACATGTTTTATTTTTAAACAAATATGCTTTTCTAAAATTATTATTCTTATCAATGCTATATACCATAATTTAACAAGTATTTAAATAAATGAATTTTACTTGTTTATGCATGACACAATTGTGATGGGTTAATTTTTAGTTCTAATAGTTCATAATTTTACTAATAATATATAGTGTATTATCTTGTAACACAACCATTCATGCTACAAAGAAAATAAAATGCATATGATATATATTATCCGTTATCAATCATTTAACACGATTAGTACATGAGTTCTCTAGAAGGAATGTTTCCCAAACTTCATGTTATCCTAGGTGAATGAATAAGAATATTATTCTTATTTTAGAATTTAGCCAAATGTGGATTAAACTTTGAATTGTGATTTTAAGTTGTATGAGCAAAGTTTACGTATGTTGTTTATTTGCTCGTGTTTGGTTTTTAGGAAATTACACAGTTACCAATTGCATTGCAATGTAAATTGCTTGAATATTTTGGATGAAATATTTAAGTTGTCATTCCTAATTCATTGTGTATTTTATGCATCTTATTAAACATATTAGTGTAATATTTGGAACACAACCATTAGACATGTAGACTCAATATGACATCATCAACACAAGTATGAGTTATAATCTGATGCATATTCTTTTCATCTAGAAAAGAATGTAAATATTTTTATATCAATCTAGTGTCATTGAGTATGTAGATTCAATATAATATCTTTTGTTATATTTTGATATAATCATGAAACTAAATAAATAAGAATCCGATTTCTTGTCCACACTTAAAAACTTGTCAATTAGATTCGATACAGATATCAATCATAATTTCAATAATAAATCTATATATACTTGACATATTTCTTGACCCTCGCGAACACTCATTTAAAGGAAAATAAATAAATATTTTAATAGTGTGTTCCATTAATCCTAAGACTAGTTTTGAGTGTGAGGTTAATGAATTATAACAAGTTAACTTATTACTTTAAGATTATCATATATTTTGTTTGTGCGAAAAACTTTTTATTGTTAAGTACAATGTGCATAGTTTTGTTCAATTCATAAATATTTGTTGGTCCCTTGGAATCTGATATAAGGTTTATTAACTTAAACTAATCAGATTCCATAACAACAAAGTGAGTTTTAAACAAATATATATGAACAATATAAAGAAAAAGTTTAAAACACACATAAGTACTTTTCAACGTATAGACTTTTATTAGAATCAAATAAAGAATCTATGACACACCTTGCTTGCGGAATAGCAAGGTGGTTGAATGACAATTGGGGTGTTATCTCCTTCGAACTTATTCTCTAACCAAAGTTATGAGAATAAGAAAACAAACTTGTTATGACTAAACTGAAGCTTCAGCTTTTAGTAGTACGAGTTAGTTTGTTTGAAAGATAAATGAACTCTTCAATGTGTATCACATTAATTGGAAGAGATGGCATTTACTCTGGGAATCCCTTTCCTTTTATAGGCAAAGGGATTAAGGTTTACAAGTTTAACCTAGTCTACGTGGCAAGCATTAAATAGATGGTTGAGCTATCATTTAATGTACGTTTGCTTTTAGTACCAGGTAAAGTCCTTTAAGGAAAGTTGATGTACTTCTATACCAACTTTAGAAGTAACATTTCCTAAGGAGATTGCTTTATTCCTTTTGATATAAAGCAATCTTTTTCCCGCCTTGTAAACCTTCTAGAAGTGAAACAACATGTTTCAGCTTTTGTTAAGGAGATAGACAACGTTTACCTTGGAATTGTCAGACAAGATGAACTGAAGCTCCGACTAAGAGTCCTTCTTTAGTTTATGTACCGCTGCATACACTGAAGTGAAGATACTTCCTAATCTTCTAAGGACCTGAAGAGCTGACGTTAAAGAAACTTCAGTGACTTAAACTGAAGGACTTCAGCTTGAGAAACACTTAGGGGATTTTATCTTTAAATCTACTGAAAGACTGAAGGGCTCAGGAACCGAACCCAACAATCTCCCCCTATTTGAATATACAAATAGCTTAAGTTAAAATCAATTGTAAGTGAGCAAAACAACTTCTTCTTACACAATTGATATGAATTAAACAACATAAACTAATAACTTTTCATTCTAACTTTCATTACAATACATTTACAAAAGATAAAGTTATTACAAAAAATTACATTCTATTGCCTTAGCTGTTTAATGATCCTCCTTTTTATGCTGAACTTGATGACTTGTGTTTCTTTGTTGACCTGGAATGATCTTTTAAGTCACTGGTTCTTTTTCTTTTCTTGTTAGCTAACTCATTTAGCTTATTTAGAGGATCTTGTTCTTTGAGGGGTTTGTTTAAGTCAATCTTGAGTTCTTATTCAGTTTGAGTCAGCTGATCCAATCTTGTCTTTACCAGATCATAAATGGTTTTCCATCCATTTTCACTTTTGTCTGGTCATGCTTGTATTACTTCTCTCCATTCTGCCAAATGTAGATCACTGACCTTGAGATTTGAGATGACTTCATCAGACCCGTCTTCCCTATATAATTTCAGTATGATAGGGCCTTTCTTTGTAAGAGCTTCACAGTTTGTGATCGTAGGGCTTTTCTTTCTTTTTAGTATCTTGTCATAGTATTTATTAAAGAGTAGCTTCTTGGTGTAGTACTGTGTCATAACATTTTTGCCCAGAATATTAATTAATTCATCTTTCAGGTTTGTGTCAGCATCTTTGGTATTCTTCTCCCACTCAGTAGGTGAAGCAGTTGCTTGGCCTGCTGAAGGAAGATTATTGGTTGCAGCTCCTGATGCATTTTCCACCATGGTGGCAAACCTATTTAAGGTATCAGTAACCTTGTGCAGAAGACTTATAGAATCTAAAGTCTTAAGCTTTTCTTGAACTAAAGAAACTTGACCTGGTAAATTGAGAAACTCTGCTAGAAGTTTCCATTGAATGTTCTTTAGTTCAACTACTTAGGATGAAAGACTAGAGATAGTAGAAGTAAAGGACTCTAGTTTTGTTGGTATCTCTATAAGATCACCAGGCAGCTCTATTTTCATGTCTCTAATATGTTGTTGTAGCTATTTAATCTCTCCAAATAATCCAGTGATATTTAAAGGGAGCCCTTTCAGTTCAGTTGGCAAGCAGCTAGCAAAGTCATGGGAGGCTAAGAGTTTGGATAGTTCAGGTTTCAAAGAAGTTACCAAAAGTTCAGTCAGCTGATTAATGTCGGGATATGAGGGCTTAGCTTTTATTGAGGCAACTTCTGCTTTAGCTTTTGCTTTTGCTTACTCTAGCTCTTCCTTCTGAGACTGAAGTAAGTGAACCTGAGCCATTAACTCTTGAATTTAAGCTGTTTTTGGAGATGGAGGAGGTGGGACTTAAGTGTCTTCAGTTTCTTTATCTTTTGCAACTTCCTCTTCCTCTTCACTCTCATCTGAAATAATGATTGGCTCATCTGGTAGGGAGTCAAGAGTAAAGAAGGCAGATCTTGTGTCTTTCAGGATATCTGATAAATCCTCCAGCTTTACTTTAAGTAAGATGTCATCAGCTCTGGATTCCTCAATTGCACCTGAATCAGTGTGGGCAGTTTGTAACCCATCTCCATTAGATTTGGTTTTATCTACAAGAACACTTATATTAGACCTTGCAAATATGTGATCAAATGAGTAGTTTTTAGTTCCTTCAACCATATCCTGTTGTGAAGATATGGAATCCTTAGGAGCAGATATTCTAGGATCAGCTTCAGCTGTGGAATCTACTGAAGCATCATGTCCTAATGCAGACTCATAGTGCAAATGAAAGAAGCTGAATAAACAAGTTCAATAATAATAAATGCAGACATACCACTACTAAGCTAAGGGTGGGCTCTTTCTTCACTGGTGGCCCCTAAAGATGTTGGTCCACTACCTGCTTGTTGTGCCTCTTTATGCATTTCACCAACCACTGGTGTGGGAGGTGAAGTATGGCTTGGGCTCTTGTCCTTGGCCAAACTGGACTTAGGTTCCATTTTTTATTGGTTTGGGATTTGGATCCCTTAGTGGTGGACTCAGATGTGTGTTTTGAAGATTGTTTTCTTTTGAGTTCACTTTTAGCTCTAAGATTCTTGCCTTGGGGAACCTCTTTAGTCTGTGAAGAGGATTTAGGAGCTTTGGAGTCTATAGGCACATCTAGATTGTAGATGGCCTTCATGTGGTCAGTGAAGGGAGGTTCTTCAGGTTTGTTTGGCTTCAATATCCAGTTGTAAACACTAAAGACCTGAGTGGGGTTTATTGTAAGCTCCTCTTTATCATAGTCAAGTACCATATGTTCAAGTAGAAGAGATATAAACCTAGGATATGGAACAATCTTTTCCCTAGTCTTCTTGTTCAGCTTGTGAATTAGATCCTCCCATATTATCTTGGCATAATCTACTTGGACACCATTAGCCAGACAATACAATATAGTTGCATCCTTATTAGATATTTAATCTAGGCCACCTGTTTTTCCACCTAAGCACTGAATGATTTGACCCATCAGCAACCTCCACCTAGGAGGAAGACAACTCTTTTTGAGAGTTTGTTTTGCCTTAATCTCCCCATTGTACCCTATTGTTGCAAACCATGGTCTAACTATTGATATGGAGGGTGGGGAAACGTACTTACTTAAGTGAGGTAGGTATTGTGACCTAAGAGTATTTCTAAACATGGTGATACCTATTTCTCCTCTAACTTCACCTATGGGAGTGGATACCCAAATCTTAGAGTTTGGTAAGGCCTTTGCCGTATACCAAAATTCACACAGATACTCTTTGTATTGAGTTGGGGATCTTGTAAATGCTTCTTTTAGACAGCATTTGGAAATGAAGTCAGACACGTCCTTAAAGTATTCTTGGTTAGGGTGTGATGGATATAGAAGTGCAACTTCATTGTTAGTGGTGAAGGCAATCTCCTCAAATATGAACTCAACCTGAATAGCACGTAAGAAAGGGTTTGGACTTTCAGGTTTGTCAAGAGTGACAAGTTCTTCTTTGGGAGTGATTTTAGGTGATGAGGGGTTTTGTGAGAATGATTATGCCATTATGGATAGTTAGGGTTTTGAAGTTTTGACCTGGTTCAATGTGTGTGTTTTGTTTGTTTTTGATGAATTTGTGAGAATGTGATGTTTATTGGTTTGTTGTGATTTATATGATTGATGAAATTACAAAATTTCCTTTGAGAAATTGTAATTATCATTTGAGGTTATAAAGTTATGGGAATGTTTAGGGTTTGTTTTCAACATGTGTGCCAAACTTTGTATTAAATGAAAGTCAGCAAAGCATGCCTCTGACACCTAAAATAGTGAACACCCGTCTATTTAGCTAAAAAAGTAGGTGAGAGAAAGATGATGTGGTCATTCTAACTATTGGACTTCCTCTTTTAATAATTTTTTAAATTAACCCACTTCCTTGGGAAAGAAATTATTTTGATAAAATAATAATACTTTTGAAAATCACATTTATTTTGAAACTGACCATTAGATTGATATTTGAAAAAGCTAGACTAGGTTCAGGTTTGATGTTTATGTCATGCTGAACTGATTATTGTAATCTTCATCATCATCAGTCTTTCGGCGAAGGCGACAAAACTACAAGTGCTTATATAAATCCATGAATGAGACATATGTGATTGCTCAATTACTTCACTCGAGAGATAGTTGAAGATTTGGATAAAATTATTTTGCTAAACTGAACTGAAAGGAATAGACTAGTTTGTTTAGTTCTTGACTTAACCAATAACTGTGCTCTAGTGAAGGCAACAAAACCACACATGCTCATGCAAATCCATGAATGAGACGTATGTGATTGCTCAGTTACATCGAGCAAGTTAAAGGTTGTATGCAAAAACTAAATTGACTTTTAACATGAAAGTTTGTTTAGTTTTGGATGAAAACACTAAAGCTTCAGTTTTCTTCAGTCAATACTGAGGCTTTAGGTTTTGAACCAATGTTCAACATACCTAGTTCAACAATCAACCTTTTGAAAGTTGGCTCATCTAGAGGCTTGGTGAAAATATCAGCAAGTTGATATTGATTAGGAATAAAATGTAATTCAATGTCCCCTTTGAGAACATGATCTCTGATAAAGTGATATCTGATATCAATATGCTTTGTTCTTAAGTGCAAAACTAGATTATTTGAGATTGCAATAGCACTAGTGTTATCACAAAATATGGGTAACTTTTCATATATGATGTCATAGTCAATGAGTTGACTTTTCATCCATAGTATGTAGGCACAACATCCAACAGCAGCTACATATTCAGCTTTAGCTGAGGACATAGCTACAAATTGCTGCTTTTTAGCACTCCAGCATACAAGTTTGCCTCCTAGTAACTGACAAGCACCTGAGGTGCTTTTCATATCCATGTTGCATCCAACATAGTCAGAGTCCGAGTATCCTTTTAGGTCAAAACCTGAATATTTTGGATACCACAGACCAAGACTGGGAATACCTTTTAGGTACCTAAAAATTCTCTTAACAACAATAAGGTAGGGATTCCTTAGGATTTGCTTGATATCTTGCACAAAGACAAGTTGATAATTAAATGTCAGGTCTGCTTGCACTTAGATACATTAGTGATCCAATCATACCTCTATACTGAGTCTCATTTACAGCTTTGCCATTAAGATCAGGTCCTAAGTTGTTAGGGGGTACCATTGGAGTCTTTACTGATGACCCTTTTATGTCATACTTTTTTAGCAGATCCTTGACATATTTTTCTTGGTTGATTGAAATGCCTCTTTCAGATTGTTTAATCTAAAATCCAAGGAAGTAAGTGAGGACACCTATCATGCTCATTTCATATCTTTGAGTCATCATTTTAGCAAACTGTTTGCATAATTTTGTGCTAGTGGACCTAAAGATGATATCATTAACATAGATTTGAACCAGAATCACATCAGTTTGAGTTTTCTAGACAAATAGAGTGTTGTCTATCTTACTTCTTATAAACTAGTGTTTAGTAAGAAAGGTTGAGAGAGTTTCATACCATGCTCTAGGAGCTTGTTTAAGTCCATAAAGGGCTTTGTCTAGTTTGCAAACATGGTTAGGGAACTCATTACTCTCAAAACCTGGAGGTTGTTTGACATAAACTTCTTCTTTTAGTTTACCATTAAGGAATGCACTTTTGACATCCATTTAATAAACAATGAAGTTCATGTATGTGGCAAAGGAAAGAAAGATTCCGATTGCTTCAAGTCTTGCCACTAGAGCAAAAGTCTCATCATTCTTGCTGATTATAGCCTTGAGCTACAAGTCTAGCCTTGTTTTTTATGACTATTCCAGTTTCATCCCTTTTGTTTCTGAAAACCCATATTGAGCCAATTATGGTTTTTTCATAAGGTGCAGGAACTAATATCTAGACTTTGTTTATGGCAAATTGTTTAGTTTATCTTGCATAGCATCAACCCATCCAGGATGCTTTAGTGCTTCAGAGACCTTTTTAGGTTCTTCTTCAGAGAGAAAATCTACAAAGAGACACTCATGAGCTGAAGCAGCACTAAGTTGTTTAGCCATGGCTCTTATGAGCATTCCAGCCCCTCGATTACCAATGATATTGACCAGCTCAATGTGTTGTCTTGAGACCATCTGTCTTGAGGAGCTGGAGTGACCATTAATGGAATATATAAGTGCTCAGAGATCTGAATGTCTTTAGTGTTTAGGAGATTATCAATGATTTGTTCGTCATTGGTGTGATTGGAATGTTTAGAATGATCATCATTTAAGATTTCATCATTTTGAACAGATTGGTCAATTTGATCATTGTGATCATTTTGATTAGTTTGACCATTTTGGTCAGATGAAACTTTAGTTTCAAGAACCACCGTGTTATATGCGATTTTTTCTAGGTAGTAATCATACAAAAGCTAATAAGAATAGAGGAAAGGAGCTAGAGAGTATTTTTATCATTTTCTAAATTTTTATTTCAAAGGAGAAAATAGAAATGGGAGGGAGAAGTGAGATTACAAATGACAAGACTTGTATAAATACTCCTATAAGATGAGTATTTATACTTATTACTTATCCTATTCTATTTTCCTAAACTTAGTCAAACCTTGGTCTACTTTACTTAACTTTGACCAAGATAGACTTTATTACATCATAACTACTAATGAAACTATAAACTAAACTAAGACCAATCAATATTAATAATTAACACTTTTATCGTTCCAACCAATCTCCTCCTAAGGGTTGATTATTACAGATGCTTCATCGTCGGTAGAATTGGTCTTCCATTCACAAAAGATTCCCATCTCCTCATTTACTTTCGGTGACTTAGACGCTTGGAAATTTCTCTTTCGTATGCCTTTATTATACCTTGATCTAAATCACTTAACAATGGTGGTTTCTTCAAAAACTGACTTTTAAACATTCTAAGCTTTACTTCATTCAAAACCTTTTCCAGTGTAGCATCACAGAACTTGACAATCTCCACCAAGTACATGATTCACTTCTCATCTTTACTGTTTAAGTAAGTCAAGCATATTTGTGGCTCATCTACTATTAAGTATGGTGCATGTTCTTCAATACCAGGGAATGTTAATATTGATGTTGTTAAGTTTACCCTAATTTGATAACTTTCTATTCCCAGCTAGAAATCATGAACCCTCTCCCAGATCACACAACTTCTGATAAATGTTATCAATGAGTTCATTAGCTTAATTTTTCAATTATCAACCTTCTTGCTTCTACAGAGATTATACAAGTCTTCAATATCAATTTTGTTCAAGCACTTGAAGTCAACTTCAGAAAAACTATCTGGCTTATCATTAGCTCTCATCACAAGAATTTGCTCCATAAAATCCAACCCATGTGGTTGATCAGTGACAATTCTGACAACTTCTATAATCCTGTGATTCGAGTAATAGTCTTTTGGATTTTTCCTGACTTTATTTTGATTTTGCTTGTATACTCTTTTATGCCATTAATCCTTCCAATGTTGAATTGATAACCGTGCATCTTCATTGAAAGTCTTGAACTCTTTTTGAACCTATCGATTTAACTTTTCTTCCAGATTAGGCTTTGGAAATTCTTCTGCGTGAATCTTGTGGAGTGACAAAATATACTTATTTTCCTCGGTATTTCCATACTTCAAGAAGAATAAGTCTTTATTATACAGATGCCTTAGAGGTTCATTTGGATTCCTTTGTGGTCTATAGAAAATGAGAGTCTTTGGTATTGTATGTGGAATATCTTGTTGTCTGCTTTCCCAAACTATCTGATTTTCCATGAAGTTTGTTGATTGTTCCAAATGGTAGGCGTATTCTTTAGCATTTCTGAACTGATTACTTAAAGTATCTTTCAATGTAGCCTCCATTCTTGCACGATCAAAGATAGTTGGAACACGTTTGTCAACATTATGAGACTCTGCAATCAACTCAGGTGTTTCATCTTCAGGAATCACCTCATCTTCATCAATAACATTCTCCTCTTCCCATGCATCCCAATCTTGTTGTTGACTTTGTTGTTTGGATACATATTTTGTGAAGTCTTTACTTGAATGCTTTGACGGAGAACCTCTTGCAGACTTTGATCTTTTTAACCCCTTACTTCTTTTCAGTCTTTTCTCCCCCTCAGGAGGAGCATTATTGGCTTGATGTTCATCATGTTGTGAGTGAAAATCATCTTCCCTGTAAGAAGTGTTAGAAGGAGAAGAATTTTCAAACTTACATCTCAATGCCTCCCATAATGCAATATCATTAGCTCGATCTTGATGACTTCTCTTCAACTTCAAATACAGTTGATATTGAAAGGTAGCTGATGAATCTGTTTCAGTTGATGTGGTTGTGGTTGGATGAACATAAACAATATTAGATTGTACATAACTTTTGAAAAGTTCTTTTATGATCGCTGGAGCGTGTGCATTAAATTCCTAAAACAAGAGCAGGTACTTCTGATCGGAAGGCATCACGATCTTTGATGATTGTGTTAGCTATACATGGTTTCAAGTTATATTTAATTAAATCATTTGTAGCATTCTCAGCAATTTATGGAACAACCTCATGTAGAATTTCATCAATCTTATTATGAGTTTCCCAGAATTTTGCAGTTATAACACACTTTCTCTCCATGTCTTAAATCATATAACCTTGACGCCTACACATCCTGCGAAGCGCACCTAGAAGATGAGAGTATTTGCTGGAAATTCATTTCTTGACTTGTGAGTGTTTTGATGTTGTGGTAATTGGGATTGAAACAATATCCATTAATTCCTGATAAAATTTCTTATCCGAAGATAAGATTTTCCTAAGGGAACTAGGTGGTGTAGGAATTGTCATTTGCATCTCCTCATTCCTAATCTCCAAACTACCCATATCATCGCTTCTGCTTTATTATTATCATCATCAACAAATTCAAGATTTTCCTTATGACTCCTGAGCTCTATCCTATCCTCAGAGTCATCATCATCTTTTTTAACTATTTGCCTTTGCTTTATTGTTATTTTGAGTGACTTTTTTGGCGAACTTGATTCTCCAACAGTCTGCTTCCTCTTTTTTGTCTCTAGAGGATTAGCAGAAACGGTAGTCGACCTATGGGCTCTAGGTGTATTCCTATTTGTTCTTTGGGTAGAAACAACCGGTTGCGGTTGATTCATTGGAATGACTACCTTTATGAATACCGTCTCATACTTATTAAAATCATCAGTGTCCCTAATCTTGCTGTTAAGAAAGCATCCAGAATCAGCATCCCTTGAACTAAGACATTTCCCTTTGTATATACACTAACCAATAGAACATTAGCCTTGATAAAATGATAATCCTCTTCAATCCTCTTAGGAATGTTGGGGATTTCTTCATCAGATCAGCAATAATCAACTTGATGAATCGAGGATACTGGATAGCTTCCTTTTTCTAAAACACATTATTCATAAAATCCCACCAAAGAAGAGCAGCATAATCAATATTTGTTCGGTTGATTACAGCATGAAACAACTAAAGAATGTTGATATTGGTCTGATCATGGCCAGATGTTCTTGTTGTTAAGCAGCGGTTGAACACTTTGAACATTGTTTGCCATGGTTGAGCCAAATTCTTCGTGTAGAAAGCACTCACTTTGTCAACAACACCTTGATAACCAACTATGTTCATGAATACTTTAATAGTGTGGATGTTGGTTGGTGCGACAAATGGATTCTTAAGAGTTTCCACTAGTAAATGAAGAGTATCACGGAACATATCTACAGTGTATGTGAATTGTTGAGTGTCTAGCATGAACTTGATCGTGTCCTTAGTATCTGGTACCTTGCTCACCGTCCTCCAGAATTGTTGTAGGTACACAGCAGGGACATTGGCAGTTGCAGTTAATGCATAACTAAGAGAATTATCAAGTAATGTCTGGACAACTATCTTGCATTCAGGAGAGCAAGGAATACTTTACAACACCGCATAATTGTTGCATCTCCTACTTGGTTTGTATTGTGGAACAAGTTGAACTGCTAGAATTACGCATTGAGCCATGTGGAATACTGTATGATGACATGAGTTAGGCCAATGGAATACTTTAAACAACCCATACAAGTGTCTCCCATATCAGTTGCATTGATAGATTCATCATGGTTTATGCTTTATGATCATTTTAGTGCAAGGGTTGAAAAGTGATTTTGGGGCAGTTTTGACACGTTTTACCATTTTGCAACTTCGACTAGCCAAACGACCTCATATTTTTAAAAGACTTATATTTCTGGAAACTAGACTCAGAGTACTTGATGTTAGGCTCTTTAATCATGTCAAAATATTTATTTATCATCAACTTATGCTTCAATCAATATGACCCTAAAATAAAATAGGGGCTGTTTGAAAAATAGCTTTGACTTAATCAAGTTAAACCAATAACCCAACATGCAAAAACGACCCAGTCAACTCCCACAATCATATTATACAAGTATTAACATCATTTTAATCCAAAAATATCAGTGGGTTCATAGATAAAAAGGCTCTTTTACATACAAACTTACAAGATGTGTCATAACTTTTGAAAATCAAGGCTTTATGTTACTTGACTTGCATAGATCTTGTATCAAAAATAAAAATACACAACCCAACCTTTTTGTACATTATCCTCACTTATTTAATAGTGTTCTAACAAGAAAATAATTTACCCACAAAGATTTTACAATAGTATGCACAATCATGCAAGAAAAATTAAGAAAATCCTATTTTTTGAAGGTTTTTGGTACAAGAGACATACAAGTCATCTTGCACCATGATTTTTACCTTTGTTCTTGCTCTTAAATATGAAAATTATGGTGTTATGGTGGTGAGTGGGGTTCGGCAGTAGGTAGAAGACACAAGGAGGAGAAATTTATTGTTTTTGCTAGATCTAAAAATGGTTAGTGGTTTTATGTTTAAATAGGGACATTGGTTGATGGTTTTAAAATTTGCATGTCCTCCCATTGGTGGTGTGATGATGTTGGTCGGCCACAAGGTAAGGAAAAAAGGTTGTATGTTTTTCTTTTATAAATTTGATAGTGTAAGTATAATTTAAAAGGTGTAAGTTAATTTGTATAATTTGGGTACTATCGGTAAATACGTAAAACGTCATAAAAACGTAAAATTTAAGATAGCTTATGATTTTGTTAAATTATGTTTTCCCATATGTTATGACATTGTTATAATGTTATTTGAGCATATCGTTGGTCGTTAGGACCATTAACTAGGATTGCTAGGTCAAATGTGCGTCCGTATAACTAGGGCTCCTAGGAAAGTAAGCGTTAAACGCTAAAAATAGTATGACCATATAAAAGTGACTCCATAAATAATTAGAAGAGTTAATTAGCATTTGTTTGCTTTCAGTTACTGACTTCAAAAATTGATGGATGTCACAGTTTTCCCCCGTTAAAAAGAATTTCATCCCGAAATTTTAGTTGCTCGTCCTAAGCCGTAGCGCTCGCGAACAGTTGCGGATATTTGCGCTTCATCTTGTCTTCTCCTTCCTAAGAAAATTCTGGTCCTCGTCGGGAGTTCCAATGAACTTTTACAATAGGAATCCAACTTCGTTTGAGCTTTTTGACCTCACGGTCCATAATTTCAATAGGTTCTTCAACAAAACGTAGTTTGTCGTCGATCTTGATTTCTTTTAGCGGTACGTGCAAGTTTACGTCGGCTAGGCATTTCTTCAGGTTCGACACATGGAACGTGTCATCAATGCCTACAAGTTCTTGCGGTAGACGCAAACGATAAGCAACAGGACCCACTCGCTCGACGACCTCGAACGGTCCTACATATCTCGGTGAAAGCTTACTTCTCTTACCAAAACGTACCATGCCTTACCAAGGCGACACTTTGAGTAGTACTTTATCACCGACACTGAACTCTAACGGCTTCCGTCGATTGTCGGCATAGCTCTTCTGGCGATCTCGTGCAGTCTTCAAACTTTCCTTTATTTGAACAATCTTGTCGGTAGTCTCTTGGAAAATCTATGGTCTAATTAGCTAGCTTTATCCTACCTTTTCCCAAGCTATAGGCATTCAACATTTCCTTCCATACAATGCTTCAAAAGAAGCACACTTCATGCTTGTGTGGTAACTGTTGTTGTATGAAAATTCTACTAACAGTAGGTAAGTATCCCAGTTTCCACCAAAATCAATTGCACAAGCTCTAAGCATGTCTTCCAAAGTTTGAATGGTATGCTTACTTTGGCCATCGGTTTCGGGATGGTAAGCAGTACTCAAATCCAACTGCGTCCCTAATGCTTTCTATAGAGATTGTCAAAATCTTGATGTGAAATAACTATCACGATCAGATATAATTGACACAGGCACACTGTGCCTTGCTACAATCTCATTGATGTACAATCTTGCTAACTTTTCTATCTTGAAATCTTCACGGACAGCTAGGAAATGAGCAGATTTAGTCAGTCGATTAACTATGACCTAAATCGCGTCATGTCCGCTACTAGTTCTCGGTAATTTCACTATAAAGTCCATAGTGATATTCTCCCATTTCCACTCGGGAATCTCTAGCTGTTGGAGCAATCCCAAGGGTTTCTGGTGTTCTGTTTTTACTTTAGAGCAAGTCAAGCACTTACTAACATACATAGCAATGTCCTTCTTCATTTCGGGCCACCAATATAAATCTCGTAGATCATAGTACATCTTGTCTGCTCCAGGATGTACAGAATACTTTGAACTATAGGCTTCATTCATTATCAAAGTTCTCAAATTACCATAAACTGGCACCCAAATCCTTTCAGCAACATACAATCCACCATCTTCTTTTCTCTCGAACTATTTGTCCGATCCTTTCAGCATTTCTGCTGCAGTGTTGGCACCCTTGGAAGCTTCGCTCTGAGCTTCCAGTATCCTAGCCTTAATGCTAGAGTAAATTGTCATGCTCATTGCTCAAGCTCATCTCGGTTTCATCCGCTCCTTCCTACTTAATGCATCAGCTACTACGTTTTCTTTACATGGATGGTAGCGAATCTCGTAGTCATAATCGCTGAAAAGTTCTATCCATCGCCTTTGACGCATATTTAACTCTTTTTGATCGAAAATGTGCTGAAGGCTTTTATGATCAGTGTAGATAACACTCTTTGTTCTGTATAAGTAGTGTCTCCACAATTTGAGAGCAAATACCACTGCACCTAACTCCAAATCATGAGTGGTGTAGTTCTTCTCATGGATTTTGAGTTGTCTGGATGCGTATGCAATCACTTTATTTCTCTGCATCAAAACGCAACCAAAACCTTGGTT
>BQNB010013177.1:0-22296 GCA_026074375.1 Tanacetum coccineum | reverse complement strand
ACGACCCGGGAACATTCTATACTACTTCTCGGTTTCATTGATTGTGTTTTTAGATTATTCTTACTATATATATTTTATAATTTATATTATATATATTTTAAGGTGTAGTTTAGCACCAATCAATGAGAATGAGACAGAGTTGACATGTCCTTATGAAGAGGTGGATCCTCTTAACCCTTCGCCGCCTGCTTCTGAGTCAGAACCTGAGGATGCGATTGAGGTTGAGAATCCGATTAAGCACGAGGATGAGACTGTTCCTACTAGCGTCCATGAGGTAGATGAATTGTCTACTGCTCCTTTTCTTTGAGAGGACAGCGATGGTCAATTGCCTGGTCTCATGAGGATGGACATTAACTCTCTTTTTGGTCGGATGGCTTGTCTTTCAAGATGACTGTATGGTCGCGAGATGACGCATGCATTGGGCGAGAAGAAAGGAAAAGTAAATGACGAGTATTATGGTAAGTTGATTTTGGATTTGGGTAATGAAGTGCGTTCTAGTGTGGAGCAAGGAATGGCTACAATGGAAAAGCTGGTGGAGAAGCTTGGTAATGCTGGAGATAAGGTTGAGTGTAAGAAATTGAAGAAGGAACTAGAAGAAGCAAGGTTTAGCAACACATTCCTTCTTATGCAGAACGAACGAGTCGAGAGAGATCTCTATTGGACTAGAGTTCGAGCTCATGAGTTCTAACAAGAATTGATTTGTAGAGGATTTGTGTTTAAAGAAAGACTGAATGAAGCTATCAATGTTTTGATTGAAGATGAGAAGAGTCCATCATCTGAGCCGCGAGGATCTCCTCACGATTCTTAGTAGTTTAGATTCATTAGTAGTATCTTTATTTTGTAATCACTAAACTGAGTCCTCAGATAGTAGACTTGATGCTATTAGTTGTAACGATTTGTATCATTTCATAAAACAATGCACCTAGGTATTAACTGTAACACCCCCAAAAATGCGTGTCGCAACGGAAGTATGTTCGGGGGCGTTACTTCAAAGTACACAGCGCTAGATACAAGAGAACGACCTCTAAATGTGTCGTTTGAAAAGTAATCTTGTTGATTTCCTTAAAATTGATATAACATTTGTCCCATAATTGCATCATAACGAAAAGCTCAAAAGCGATACAACGAGATTTGATCATTTGTATATAAGTAGAAATCCATGAATGAAATCTTGTCATTTTAGACTCCAATGCACATCAAATAATCCAAGCATCTAATTCACCTGAGAAAAACATGCTTAAAACGGTCAACATAAAGTTGGTGAGTTCATAGGTTTTTATAAGTATGAATGTAAATTCCAATGAATGTATTTGCCCACTGTGTCATCACAGTACCATGTAAAACATTTAGTGACTACTGTCTCCCTACAGTATCATAAAATGATTGTATGACCATTTAAATCCTTAAATGTCCTTCCAAAATGTATGTATGATTTTTAGAAATCAAATAGTTGTAAAGTATGCCTGACTATTTCAATCCTTAAATAGTCACGAAATGTATAAATATATGTTCAAACCCAAGATTTGTAAAGAATGCATGACCATTGTATCCAATACAATAGTCACCATTTGTGATTATGATTACACACCAAAGTTCAAGAAACTGCGACATAGACTTATTTGTATGCCACTTTATTCAAGGCACAGTAAGAATATACCCATCGTAGGTGTTCCCTCCAAGAACACCCGGGCAGTAATACAAGAATATGTTCCCCTCAGTATGGTTTACCCTCCAAGAACACCCGTGCATAAACAAAATAATATGGTACCCTTCATAGTGTCTCCCCTCCAAGGACACGCCGGACATCATAAATAATATGTTATGAGATTGTTGCCCCGCAGGCGCCATTCCAATCGAAATCCTTCATGGTATAACGTTCGTTCCCAGTGATAGCTAGTCACCCGAACGGGGATTGTCAATCCCAAATAGATCTATCTTATAACATTCGCGCTTACCCTCCGAGTAATTAACAGTTCATGCAACTTAAGCTAATCCATAATCATAAAAGTATAGTATGCGTTTACGTTCAAAAATTAAACCAAGTATTGTATCTCCTCGCGAGATATATAAATGAGTATGTAAACCAAACAGGTAATCAACCATGTAAATGCATTTGTAAACAAGCATGTTCTCAACCCAAAAATATAAATGTAAAACAATTAAGCCATGGGGCTTTAAACTCGACCTTGATCAAAGACCACGATCAAATAATCTAAATAAATCACAACCGAATCTGCAACGATCTCGACCACGAACCTATATTTATGTCGCACGATTAAATACACTAATAAATTAACATTAACGACGCGTACATCGTGACGACGAAACCATACATATTTTTATATGCATACCTACATACATACGTGTGATGAGAAATCCACTTGCGCGTCTTTAACGCCAAACCTTAGTATATTTATTATAAATAATATATGTAAACGAATTTCCGTCCAATCATAACTATCTCGAATATTACAGAAGTTAACTATTTTTTACTCTTCACGATTTTAGGACCGAACAATGTTCTTAAAATAATTAATTGAAATAATATATTAACCGACCTTATTTTATCACTCAAAATCGTACTCATAATGTATTAATATTAATTAAAATATTTGTGGACTTTTACGTTGACCTTTAGTTTTGACCCGCTATGTCTTAATTTTAAAACTGACAATCCTCGCGGCAAAGTAAAACGCCATTACGAATAACTTTCGTGTTTCGCCGGAAGGCTGAAACGGACTCGAAAGTGCTCAAATCATTTAATTAATAAATTTGTCAGATTTAATATATATTAAAAATAACCTATTTTTCTACTAAAGTGTATATTTCGATTTCACTCCAGTTCTCTTATTGGATTAAAATCCGTTTTATATCAAAACGTCCGTAAAAATATAATTTATTATATTTTGTAAACCAAACTCGATCTTTTCAAAATCTCGAACCCCGAATCACGTGTTCCATTTTCTGATCTAAATGACTCGTTACAAACACACGCCAAAATCCGTTTTTAGTTCAAAACTCGTCTAAAATACATCTAATATCGCTTATAGATTTATATCAATCCCGTTTTAATATTAATATCATATTTTACTAGACGTCGCAAGTTTTAATGGATTTCATCACATATAATTAATCGATCAATTTAATGAAACAATCAAAATACTTTTGTAGTGCAAAGCTAAACTCACCCATTTCGGTGTCACTAAACCAATCAAACGCACCCCGGCTGTTTTACAAATCAAACCAAACACACCCTTCGGGGCTGTTTTCGCAGCCAAACCCGACACACCCCGGCTGTCCCGCAGCCAAACTCGACACACCCTATACCTATGTCATTACAACCAAACAAAACCAAACCACCCCTTTTGTGATAACTCAAACCAAACGCACTCTCGGCTATTATAAACAGCCAAACGCACCCTTTGGCGGTGAACCCACACACCAACGCACCCCTTGGGTTTGAGACCCAAACCCGACGCACCCCTGGCGCTTTACCCGAAACCCAGCGCACCCTGGTCGGTTTAATAACCAAAAACAAATACCCCTAGCTGCTGTCACTGCCAAACGCACCCTCGTGGGTGGTTGACAGCCGAAACCAACACACCCTATGGTGGTGGTGACTGCCAAACGCACCCTCGTGGTGGTGGCAGTCAACCGAACGCACCCCTAGGCTGTTACTAAACCAAACGCACCAAACGCACCCTACGCATTTTAACAACCAAACGCACCCGCTGCGTTTTATAACCAAACCCGAACTCCCTTTTCGGGCGGGCTGCCACCGAAACGAACACCCTTGGCGGTGGCTGTCATAGAGACCAAACACCCTGTGGTGTATGTCTCTGCACACGCAAAGGTTAGGCACAATTCGAGGTATTGCAAGGAGAAGAATGTTGCCACTGGTGCAAACGCCCAGCCCGTTTGGACTTGTTATGATTGTGGTGAGCAGGTGCATACAAGGAACCACTGCCCAAAGAAGAACAAGCCACAAGGTGGAAACGCTAGTGGTCGAGCCTACGTGATTAAGGATGTCGACAAGCAAGGGCCGAATGTGGTTACGGGTACGTTTCTACTCAATAACCGCTATGCTTCTGTTTTTTTTATTCGGGTTCTGATAAAAGTTTTGTGAATACTAGATTTAGTCACTTAATAGATATCAACCCGGATAAACTGGATGTTAGTTATAAAGTCGAGTTAGCTGATGGAAAAGTGGTTAGCACTAACACGGTGTTGAGAGGCTGCACTCTAAATTTAGTGAACCATCTTTTCGAAATCGATCTCATGCCTATTGAACTTGGTACGTTTGACGTCATCATTGGGATGGATTGGTTAGCCGAGCGCGATGCCGTCATCGTCTGTGGTAAGAAGGTTGTTTGTATACCTTGTGGGAACAAGACGTTGATAGTCGAGGGTGACAAAGGTCCGTCCCGACTAAAGGTCATATCTTGTATTAAGGCCCGTAAGTATATCGAGAGAGGCTGTCAGATGTTTGTGGCACACGTGACTGAGAAGAAATCGAAGGAGAAACGCCTAGAAGATGTGCCAGTAATTCATGACTTTCCTGAGGTGTTTCCTGATGATTTGCCGGGACTTCCACCACCTAGGCAAGTAGAGTTTAGAATCGATTTGGTACCCGGGGCTGCACCTGTTGCACGAGCACCATATCGTCTGGCACCGTCCGAGATGAAAGAACTGTCGGTACAACTGCAAGAACTATTGGAGAAAGGATTTATTCGCCCGAGTTCATTGTCATGGGGAGCTTCGGTGTTGTTTGTAAAGAAAAAGGATGGATTCTGTTGATAAAAATATAATGCCTAAAAACATTACTAATATTTTTTCACATCTTTACGTTTTGATAATCACAAAATATAAAAACGTTCAACGTAAAATTAAACGTAAACAAGTAATTAGTAGTAAATTCTCATTTTAACAAATACATCACTTAAAGGTATGAATAAATAAATGCTTAATGCATTTTATGATCAAATGAAATTTTTATTCAACCTCACACTTTTATAAAATGTTGTAAACATTTTATAAACATTACAAAACATTTTCTACAATTAAAATAAATGTTTTATTCAAAATAAACATTTTGAAATTCAAATTTTCGGACCTAAAACGGCTAGAAAAGTTCTAGAAAATCCCCCCTACACAAAAGACAAAATGGGGAAGCCCTAGTCTTGGGCGGCCCCCTTAAATACATGGTCGGCCCACTTAAAATTAAGGGGACCGCCCCTAGGTAGACGCTCCCCCAGTTTGTCCTATAAATACTGGACTTTTCCCCACAATTTTCTCACCTTTTGCACTCATTCTTTCTGTTCTAAAACAGCCCACACATCTCATCAAAATCCTTTGATCATTTAATCATAAAGCTTTGTTTCCAAGTGATCCAAGCTTAATTCCTCAAGTGCAAGAGAAGAATACTTCCATCCTCAAGTAAAGAAGTATTACACCTTTATGTGTTGTTGCAATCTTATTGCATCCATATCATAACTTGTAAATCTTTTGTATATCTTGTATTTATGTGTAGTAGCTAGATCTTGGCGATCTTTGTAAGTATAGATAGATCGTGGTGATCTTACCAAGTAGTGTTAGTTAGTTGTGGCATAAGTAGTGTGGTGAAGTGAAGTCGTGAAGTTGTGAGGAAGTCTTGAAGTTGTGAAGAAGTTGTGAAGTTGTGAAGTCGTGAAGTTGTGTTGTGATAGATTGGTTCTAGCTAAGATTAGAACTCGACATTTAGCTTTGTGTCGTAAATCGGTGTAAGCAACGTTGTGTACGGTTTTCTCCGCCATAAGGGAGCTTGTTGACATAGTGAAGAAAACTCTCAAGTTAGGTGCTCGGGGAGTGGAGTAGGGCGAAGAGGTGCTTCGTTACCGAACCACTATAAATCCTCGCGTTGTGGTTTGATTGTTCTTACTCTTATCTCTTGTCTTACATTATCTCCTCATACTATCATATCAATTGTTTAGATAAATATATTGTTCATATTGTGCAAGTGTTGAGTTCACATAAATTCAAATCTAGAATTTTTTACAAACACTTCAAAAACTTTAATTAAAAAGCGGTAAACTATTTAACCCCCCTTCTAGTTTTCCACATGCGTGACCTAACCTCCTATGCCACAAAGTGGAGTTCTCATCAATCGTTGCAAGACAAATTTTATCTTCAGGCTTATTTTCTAATTTCATCACGTAACAAATTTTATCTTCAGGCTTATTTTCTAATTTCATCACGTATAAGCCTTTCTTCCTAGTACCTCTACCTATGACCTTACCTTCCTTAACAATTTCGCTATTATTTTCAGAAAATATAACTTTACACTTATTATCACATATTTGACCTACACTTAGCAAGTTAAATCCTAAATTATCTACATGATCTACATTATCAATTTCAAGTGAGCTATGAGAAATCGTACCTTTGCCAATGATTTTACCACGTAGATTACTACTAAAAATAATGTTACCTCCATTGTATGCCTTGTAGGTGGAGAAGAGCTTTTGGTTGCCCGTCATGTGTTTAGAGCATCCACTATGTTTTATCCACTCATCGAGTTCCAAATCAACTCTAAGACATATCTATTTATATAAGACAATAACTCAAACATTTGGTCCCTAATATCTCATGGGTCCAAAGTTGTTAGTGCTAAACATCCCTTCTATTTGTTGCATTTGATTAGGATGTGGAAATGGAGGACACATTCCACATGGCATGTAACTTTGAGGTTGGAAGTTATTCCAAGTTACAAGAAATCCATGAGGTCGATTTTGTCGACCAACATTTCTTTTTGGTTGGGGTGTTTTAGAACGAGGATAAGAATTATTTACTCTTCTAGTAGGTGGAGTTTTTGACCTAAAGTTTGGTTTAGAAAATCCAACTCGAGGTTTTAATGATGGTTTATAAAATTCTTTAACTTCATTATCACTAGCAACGGGAATTTTAACATTGTTTAAAATTATATGTTTTTGTCTAGGACCTAAAATCAATTTTTGAAAAGAAACAGATTTTTTGACATCTGGTGAATAGACGAGCGGTCCTTCAATTGCTTCGGGGGCCGTCTGTGCTTTAAGAGGGCCACCACCAGAGGACGCTTTATTCTGAGGTTTTACAAATTTTATTTCCTTAGTCCCGCTAGATAATTCTTCAAATGAGTTAAACCCTAGACTCGATTTGTCTGCAAAGGGTTTTTGATTACTCAACATTTCATTTAATGAATGTGTACTCTTTTTAAATTGAGTTAGCTTAAAAGCCTCCTCTTTGCGTTTTTCGTTGTTGATTTTATGTATTTGACACTTTGTACATTCGAGATCAACTCCCTTGTTTTTCTCAAGTTTAGACAACTTTTCTTTTAATTCACTAAGTTCTTTTTCTAATTCATTTCTAACATTTTTTAAATGTTTGTTCTTAGTGATTATTTTTAGACTCATATTGCATAATTTATCATACTTACTATCTAAGGTAAAGTAATCTATTGATGAAATTTCATCACTAAAGTAGGAGGATTTAGAACATACCTCACTAGATGCTTGAGCCACAAGACATGTTTCATCTTTGGTCTTTTCATCATCTTCTTCACCGCTATCACTCCAAGAGCCTCCGACGAATGCTCTTTGGTTCTTGTCTTTCGGTAGTTTTGGACATTCTCCAATAAGATGATTTAGGTCACTGCATCTAAAACATTTCCTATCACTTTTGTTGTTTTTGCCATCTTGGCTTCTTTAGAACGTCTTTTTATCATTCCTTAGTTGTCTTACGAATCTTCCTCTTCTCTTGAAGAAATGATTGAAGTCTCTAACCGCCATGGCGTACTATTCGTCTTCACTTCTGGAAGTCGAACATTCTTCATCACTAGATTCCTTCTTAGCCTTTAAAGCAAGAGATCTCCTTTCTCCTTTAGCTTTAACTATTTCGGAATCTTTCTTGATGATCATCAAGTCTTTTGATTTTTCAATTGCCATGACCTTTTATATCTATTTTGGATGTAGAGCCCTAAGAAACTTCCTCACATAATTCTTGCTAAAGCAACCTTCATCAAGAGCTTTTAGACTAGTAATAATGGTATTAAATCTAGCAAAAGCACTATCTATAGATTCATCTTTGAAAATGACGAATTGTTCATATTGTTGTACCAAAAGGTCATTCTTGCTATCTTTGACTTGGCTATTACCTTGATGGGTGATTAATAAAGTTTTCCAAATTTCTTTTGCCGTATTGCACATGAAAATTCTTTCATATTATTTTCTAGGCAAAGTTTTGTATATAACCATTTTGGCTTCGTTATTTTTCGTAAGTATTTTCTTAAGATCATCATTTTGTTTTTCAAAAGGAACAACCTCATCTAGTTTGGTTTCTGGATTATTTTGAATAGGCTGAAAATCACCGTTAGTAATAACATGCCAAAGATCAAGATCTTTTGATTTTACATACGTTTCGAATCTATTTTTCCTTTAGATAAAACTATCGCTTTCGAAAAGTGGAGGTCTTTGCATAGATTACCCTTCTAGATATCTGTCAGAATTCATAGATCGATCCAAGCTTAAAAATACAATATATTTTAAAAATCTTGAGTGACATTGACTTCTGATACCAATTGTGGAAACTAGAAGAGGGGGGAGTTGAATAGTTTACCGGTTAATTAGCATTTTAAAAGTTTACGTCAAAAATTAATTAGATTTGATTTATATGTTTTAATCAACCAACAATAGATCTATCTACACACATTCACAATATACACAATGAAAGTTATACAAAATACAATAAAAGAGATAAGGGAAATAACGATCAAACCACAACACCAAGATTTATAGTGGTTCAGCTACGAAGCTCTTCTTCGCCCTACTCCACTCCCCGAGTATCCGACTTGAGATTTCACTATGTCAACAAGCTCCCTTAAGGAGGAGAAAACAGTTTACACGTCGCTTATGTTGTTTTCTGACACTAAGCTAAAGGTCGAGTCCTAATCTTAGCTAGAACCAATCTACCACTTCACCAATGTATTTTAAGGGCTAAAATACTAACTGACAAACAATCAACACAATCGGATTTATTCACTATCTGATCTTACATACAAACACAAGATCAAGAAAATAGAGGTTTGGATCTTAGACGAAGATAGAAGAGATCACTAATCTATAACCCTTCGTTTCTTGGCAAATACGAATTTAACAACCCGAATTTAAGATCAATGTTTAGACCGAGCCCTATTTGCATTTTCTAATTTTTGTAGAAATTGTTAGGTCTTGAATTTAGGATCAATAAGCAATAGAGTGTGTGTTTAGGTGTAGTGTGTATGCTTATAGAATTTAGAGAGAGAAAGAGAAAGATAGAAATTAGAGAGAAAAAGAGGGAGGAGGAGGATTCTAGAATGAGATTAGATTAATTAGAGAAGGCCACCTCACTAATGAGGTAGGGAGGGGTATTTATACCCAAATACAAGGAAGAACAAGGAGCTCTTGTTTCTTAGCTTTTAGCTATTTGTCGGGTCTTGTGACTTTATTTAAGTCACGAGCCTATCACCTAACCTATTACACAATATTATATCTTTATTTATTACAAGACTTTTATCTCAATAAGATCGTCACTTTTATCATTCCTAACAATCTTCCCCCAAGGGACTATCATTGAGATCTCTCTTTGATCGCATTAATGATCATCATTTTTCTATTCGTAACAATCTCCCCCTAAAGGATGATCATTGAGATCTCTCTTGTGACCTTGATCTTTGAATTTTAATGCTCGTTTGACTTTAGTGTATACAACATAGTGCAACAACTGGGACTTAATTGACTTTGGTGTATACAACATAGTGCAACAACTAGGGGGAAGAAATGTGTACATCCGAGACTTAATTGACTTTGGTGTATACAACATCCGGGACTTAATTGACTTGGAGGTTATAGTTTCATTCTTCTATGAGTTGTCTGTGTGAAGTATGTGTTACGAATGGTTGTATGTTTGGGGGGAAGCAGTTGAATTGCTTGCAGTCATGCGGTACGAACTAGGGGGAAGTCAACCGAGGAGATACATTAATGAACAACAACATCAACAACATCTCTACCTTTAAGAAGCAAGAACACCGTCATATTCATACCTTCATATCTCATACTCAAAGTTCAAAGATACACTTCCGCAACTCTGATAAATCAAAGAACTTCCTCAAATCATCAAGTTGTTGATCAAGATTAAAGTTCTACATGAGGAAGATTGTAAGCTGTCAAGAAAGTATGAGTATGTTGGTCAGAAGCTTCAAAAGATAAATCAAGATGGATTCACGGTAAAGAATGATGATATGAAAAGATCTCAAAGGCAAAGACAAAAAGGAAAATGGAAAGATCAAGATCAAGATCACTAGAGCATGATTGGAACAAGACCACTATTACACATCAAGACTCAAGACAAACGAGCATTAAAGATTAAAGATCAAGGTCACAAGAGAGATCTCAATGATCATCCTTTAGGGGGAGATTGTTACGAATAAGAAAATGATGATCATTAATGCAATCAAAGAGAGATCTCAATGATCGTCCCTTGGGGGAAGATTGTTAGGAATGATAAAAGTGACGATCTTATTGAGATAAAAGTCTTGTAATAAATAGAGAAATAATATTGTGTAATAGGTTAGGTGATAGGCTCGTGACTTAAATAAAGTCACGAGACCCGACAAATAGCTAAAAGCTAAGAAACAAAAGCTCATTGCTCTTCCTTGTATTTGGGTATAAATACCCCTCCCTACCTCATTAGTTAGGTCTTGAATTTAGAATCAATAAGCAATAGAGTGTGTGTTTAAGTGTAGTGTGTGTGTGCTTATAGAATTTAGATAGAGAAAGAGAAAGATATAAATTAGAGAGAGAAAGAGGGAGGAGGAGGATTAGAGAAATGAGATTAGATTAATTAGAGAAGGCCACCTCACTAATGAGGTAGGGAGGGGTATTTATACCCAAATATAAGGAAGAGCAAGGAGCTCTTGTTTCTTAGCTTTTAGCTATTTGTCGGGTTTCGTGACTTTATTTAAGTCATAAGCCTATCACCTAACATATTTCACAATATTATATATTTATTTATTACAAGACTTTTATCTCAATAAGATCGTCACTTTTATCATTCCTAACATAAATCATTTTTATTCTTTTTGCTCGACTTGATAAAAATCGTCAATTTTAATTATTTGCGCGCCATGATTTAGATATTTATCCGTTTTATCGATCGAGAAATCAACGAATGTCATATTTATCTATGAGAGCTTATTTTATTTTATTTTTATTAATTTTCATCTTTTATCCGCGTTTGGCCGAAACCGCGTCAAAATAGTATTTTTACAATTTTTAATATTTCAATTAAGTGTTTTAAAACAAATATTGTGGTATAAATGTTTTAGGAAAATAAAAATAAAAAATAAACATAACATATAAACCAAATACCCTCTTTAATTGTTTTAGGCTCCATCAAAACTAGAAACCAAACACCCCTTATTATATTTTACTCCTATAAAATTCTAAACCAAACACACCCTTATATTTGTATTTCCTCCAACAAAATCAACAACCAAACACTCTTTAATATTTTTTTATATATAAACCAAGCCCAAGTTACCTAGCCCACTCCCTATTTGTTATATGATATAAGTCGGATCAAACACACACACATAACACAACAATCAAAAAAAATCTCACGCCTCCCCCTTCTTTCTGTGTTCGATGACAAAAACAAGAACCACCACCATTCCCTTTCAAACTCAATCAAATCACTTCCAATCTACTCAAAAATTATTCCTACATAAAACCCCATCAATCCTTTTCACTAAAAACCATCATGCAACAAGATTTATGCCTTCTTGATTTTTACAAGATTTTAATTCTTAGGGTTTATACCTAATTAAATGTAAGAAGATCATCAAGGGTGTAAAGTTAAGTGTTTTTGAACAACCTTGGTGAATCAAATCAAGATTTTGGGTCTTCTTTGATCCTTGTGGTGTCGGCCAGAAATCAAACCCACGAGGGTTTGATTGTGTTGTTTTCTAGTCGCTTGTGTTGAGCATTGTAAGCTTTCTATTTCCTAATTGTATCGATTTGATTTTATATATATACTTGCATGTAGGTTGATTGTGTTTAAGAATCCATGGATAAATTCTGATAAAGTTAGTTTTTGATTTAGGAATGTTTAAGAATGATCAAATAGGTTTAGTAATAATTATAGGTTAGCTTGAATATATTGGAAGCGAATTGAAGCGAAAAATTGAAGATTTGTGAAGTTTTTGGAACCCTCGTGTAGATCAGATTGTTTAGGATTGATTCAGCAAGATAAGCATTGTCGTAATCTGAGATTTAATAGATTAGTGTGGTAGTGGTCGTTATAATGAACGTGTGGTAAAAATTTGGGCTTCCAACTCTTAAAAACGAAAAAGATATGGCGATTAGAAGTTGGGAAATTGTTTCGGCAAAATTCTGCACACGTAGTCCATTTTGCGAGTAGTGTAACTTGGTCATGCCACTAGCTTTTCTAGATTTGCAGGACCTTATGATTAATTGATTTGAGTCTACTTTCCAACGAACTAGGCCTCATCGATTTTCAGAATGTAAAAGTGAGTCAAACCCTTGGTACAAGATTAAGTGTCAAAACTGTGTTTGCTGTCCAGAAATTCGATTGTAAAGATGTTGTGTGCAGGCGGGTCAAAACTTATTATTCTGGGACGAAATTTAAACTGGAGGTTTTCCATGATATGTGTGACCTACTGGATTTTTTCTAGATTTTTATAAAATGTTTTGAGGGATTTTTATAAAATGTTTTGAGGGGTCTTGTTGTTGGCCAACTTTTGCAAAGTCCAGCAGACCCTGTTTTAGAACAAGTGTCATTGATGTGTCTTTCATAATAAGTAACTTAAGGCTATGGTTAATTGAACTATGGTAGTTACCATAACATATAAGAGGTAAACTTATATGTGGGAGACCGTCTAAGTTTGACCATTTAAGCATTTCCCCTTTAATTAAGATGAACCTCTAGTTAAAAATGGTCAAATTTCGAAAATGTAAGTGTGGCATTTTTAGTGGTTCTCAATCATGGATTCTTAAGCATAGGATATTACTACATGATGATATATATAAATATGTATCTATTTACCCGTATTATGTAACATTTTATTATAAGTGTAAATTTTAAATACACGCCACTTATTTTTAGGTCGTGGTTGATTCGTTAGTGCTTATTCTCTTTATTTGATTCGTGCCCGACTACTTCTATTCAACGGTGAGTTCATATTAACAAATGTATTAAATAAAGATTAATCGAATTTAGGCCCTTTATCTTTCCTCTTTTAATAATGGTTTTCATAACTATTTTTAGGGTGAGAATACATGCTCGTTTTACTAATAAGCTTATTGATTTCTACTACATGAGCATTACATGAATGTTTTTACTAAATCTTTTACTTGCCTACCATATGATTATTAATACATGGTTGTTTACTACTGAATTTATTAAAGATTGATTTGTTTACTACTTGATTTGAGACCATTGATTATCTGTTTACAAAACCGTGATTTTTAAACATATTACTTGTTTTAAATGGGACACAAGTGCTTGAAAGGTATGCCTGACCTGCTTATGAAATTATCTGCATGAGTCGCTATTGCTAAAGTCCCTAATTTCATATACCGTTAGTCACCTTATAGGGGTAAAAGCTAGTACAATTATAGATCTATTGGGTTTGACAACCCTATCCGGGGGTATGAATCGAATTCTTTCAAGCACCCTACCTATCAACGGACAATTTGTATTGAGAATCCTAAATATAAGGCAATAATACCTACTTCAAGGGCAAACAATAATGCATATGAGATGCATTACCGTCAAGGTTTCGGTGTCATGAGCTCAATGCGGTAATGTTGAATGATACTATAAAATACTGTCGCTGGCTGATCTTAAACCTTGTGGTCCACTACTAAACATTTCTTGATTTATTGAATCACTACTTGGATTTCAGAAATATGACTTTGAAACATTGTAACGCTACTTTTCTTACTGAAATATTACTGGAACTATTTTCAATACTGCTTTACTTAAACCTATGAATTCACCAAAATTATTGTTGACGTTTTTGCATGTATTTTCTCAGGTTATATCTTGTTAGCTGAGCATTGGGAGCATTCAAGACGAGCAGATATCAACAAAACTCAAGGACTCAGTTATCTTCACATTCGATGACTTTTAAATTTCAAATATACAAAATGATTCACGTTTAAACTCTTGTAATCTTGTTAAATTCTAAATTACTAGGACCTGATTTTACTCTAAAATTTTAATCGAATGTGACGTTTTATTAACGTCTCTTTTGAGGTCGTTTTCTGTAACTTGTACTTTATACTATGAAGTAGCACCCCAAAGTGATATTCTGCTGTGTTGTTGTGATTTCGAGGGTGCTACAGATTGGTATCAGAGCACTCGTTATAGCGAACTAGGTCGTTTTTAAAACCCTAGACTATAACCGTTTTTCAAAAAAATTTAAGAGTCCTTCACCATTGTGCGATATCCGCGCGCGCTTGCTCCAGGTAACTTATATGCTCCCTTTTGCATCCTTATTGCTATTATATTAATAATGAATATATAATGCTTGGTTATGATTTTTCTCTTATACGTCTATCTTATGACGTCATATTATTTTCTTTATATCGGTCGGTTATATATACGCTGACCATTCCGATTATCGCGTACTTCCTGTTTTCTTATTTTCTCTCTCGAACGTCAATACTAGTATTATATATGGATACTCGTACATATATGAGCTAATCTCCTCAAATTCTTACGCTTATCTTTGGGATCACCGCCATCTATATATATATATATAATAGTAATTCCTATAAGTGTTGACTATTTATGATTACTTTCGGCTATTTTTTATTTTTTTGGAACTTTTAAGTAAAGTTGGTATTTTAATGGGAAAATTTTGGCTTAAATCCTACTATATCTTTGCATTAATGAATAGGCTAATATGCTAGGTCCTAGTGGTGAGTTGGATGGAACGCCAACTCTTCCGGATGGACGAGATACGACCAAAACCGTGAAAACAAACTTAGTGTGTACCCATAACTTGTAATGAAAATAGTTAGGCTTATAACTAATTTTATTTGACTTGGAGGCTACTGGGTTTCTACATGGGTGAAGGGTAAAACATATGAGGACCATGTGGTTCTTTGGATAAATCCGTAACTATTCCGGATGAATAAGTTACGACTAGAACGGCCAAACTAATCATAAATTGTGCCCAGATTTTCAAAATGAGTTTGAGACCAATATTTTCATATTAAGTGCCCCATTTTCCAATTAAAACCTGTAGGATTTAGATAAACTTAAACATGGGCTTTCGTTTTGGGTCAAACGGAGTTATAAAATGAGAATTATGCTAAAAACGATAGAACAAGAAAACGTTTTAAATAATCAGATTTGGCACATGATGGTAAAATGATAACTTCACTTAGGATCTTAACACTTTGAGTATTTATCTTGTAATCTCAGTAAACTAGAGTCTAACATCTTGTTTAAGGCGAAAACCGTTCGTTTATACCTATCATGGATTTTGAAATATAGGTCCATTAAGTCAGATTGCAAAGGGCAGAAACGTCTACGTAATAATAATTACTTACATATGTGTATAGTACTATGGTACGTCTTAATGAGTTTGTTTACTTCAATATATTGTGAGCGATGCGGTTATCTCCGAAACATTTACGCGACCTTACTTTATTTCCTTTTGATGATATTGAAATTCGGTGTAGTTTGTCAATTCCACTAGTTATTTTATCATTCGACCCCCGATTGTGAACACTCTTCTTATACTTTTGAATCGCATATATTGCTTCGTAATCCATCATTTTGAAGTCTTCCATTCGATGGGAGTACTACTTTAACTTGTCACCTCGGATCGTGCCGTCTTTTGGCACTTGACCTTGGAACGCGATTGACTAACGTCTTATTATTCTTCTTGTTACTTCCTATGATTTTGAAGAATCATGCCGCTAAGGAGACACCCCTTTACTTAATGTTGCATTTGATCTTGTTGTGATATTGTGTTTTGTGTCGGCCATGCTTAAGTAGGATGATTTATAATCGTCTTATTGAAATGAATTGGGACGCTTCTTCATTTGAATAAGGAAATTATAAATCGCCGAACCATATGTTTATAAATTATTACTTACAAGGATTGGGACGCCTCTTTTTGTAAGTGACAAATTATTAATGAGTGGGCTTATGTGTATCCGACATAGCGTGCGTTCGTTTGTACGAATCATTCTTTGGGCTATGAACTCCTTTCGACTCATAATTTGTTATATGGATTTTTTTTTCTGAATTTGTATCGACCATGGAAAACTTGATAAGCTAATAGTAATGAAACCTTAATCGCTTCCAAGAATTGACGACTTGTTAAATTCCTCGTTTCAAATGGCTTCTTCTTCGGGCAATTTTTAAGGATTCTCGCGACATTCAATCTATTCGCTCTTGTTCATTGAACATATTTGATGTTTTGACTTTTTCTCATTTAGTTTCCGTGGGAAACCTCGACGATGACTTGTCTATATCCTCATCTCTTCATAATTTAACCGAAGACGATTCAGACGAATTGAGCGCCAGACGTCGCTCCCTAAAGGGGTAGATACATTAACAACCCGAATTTAAGATCAATGTTTAGACCGAGCCCTATTTGTATTTTCTAATTTTTGTAGAAATCATTTTTATTCTTTTTGCTCGACTTGATAAAAATCGCCAATTTTAATTATTTGCGCGCCGTGATTTAGATATTTATCCGCTTTAGCGTTTGAGAAATTGACAACTTCATATTTTAGCTTCGAGAGCTTATTTATTTTTTATTTTATTATTTTTTATCTTTTATCCGCGTTTGGCCGAAACCGCGTTAAAATAGTGTTTTTACAATTTTTAATATTTCAATTAAGTGTTTTAAAAAAAACAAATATTATAGAATAAATGTTTTAGAAAAATAAAAATAAAAATATAATTTATATACCATACTTATAAACCACCAAAACACCCCCTAATTATATTTTACTATACTAAATACTAAACCAAACACACCCTTATATTTGTTTTCCTCCAACAAAACCAAAAACCAAACACTCCTTAATATGTTTTTTATACAAACCAAGCCCATTACAAATTAAACCCACTCCCCCATATATTTTTTTATACACCAGATCCACACACATAAACTCACAACGTTATATTTTTTTATCGATACATTCTATGTTTAGGATAAATACATCCTATATATATAAAGTATATCTTTCATATTACGCATGATCACAACAGTCAAAAGAATCTCACGCCTTGTTCTTCCCCATCTCCTGTTCGAGCAGAACACCAACAATAACACCATAAACCTCTATCAAAAATCCACCTTAACCATCTAATTCTACTTCAAAACACTTTTTTCCTACAAAAAACCTTAATCATCCCTCCACTCACTAGTAATCAACATTGCATTTCAAGAATTTTCCATTATTTATTTTTGGATTTTGATTTTTAAGGGTTTTGATCAAATTAGATGTAATTGGTGTTGAGAGGGGTTTAATAATAAGTGTTTAATCAAGATTTGGAGCAACGAAATCAAAATTTTGGGTCTTC
Organism: Tanacetum coccineum; assembly: GCA_026074375.1. Taxonomy (NCBI): domain Eukaryota; kingdom Viridiplantae; phylum Streptophyta; class Magnoliopsida; order Asterales; family Asteraceae; genus Tanacetum; species Tanacetum coccineum. Next base: position 4,671 of record BQNB010013177.1, on the reverse strand, counting down.
CTTTGTTGTTCTTGTGTTCGGTCAAGTCGCCAAGACCACAAGGGTTTGTGTTGTTGATATCAATTCTTCCTTACTATCTTGTAAAAGTCTTTTTTCTAGTTTTGTATTGTTTAAAAAATAAAAAATTTTTTTTATTATTACTTGCTGTAGGTTGGTTGTGTTTATGAATCCATAGATTAGGTGCATGTTATGATTCTTATGTTGTTGGCGAGATTAGTGAGTTAATTGATGTATTAGGTTAGCTTGAAATTATTGGAAGCGTGTTTGATTGCAAAAAATTTAGAGAATTTGATAAGTTGTAGACCCTCACTTAGACCAGAAGTGTTGGCTTGAATTGGAGAGGATGAGATTGTTGTAAACGGAGACTTAGAGTTTAGTGTGGTAGTGGTTGTTATAATGAACGTGTAGTAAAAATTTGGGCTTCCAACTCTTAAAAACTAAAAAGATATGGCGATTTGAAGTTGGGAAATTGTTTCAACAAAATTGCCAACTCGTCGTTTTGTGCAAAATTATCCATTTTGCGAGTAGTGTAACTTGGTCATGCTAATAGCTTTTCTAGATTTGCAGGACCCTATGATTAAGTGCTTCGAGTCTACTTTCTAACGAGTCTACTTTCGAGTCAAACCCTTCTTTTTTATTTTTATACAAGATTAGGTGTCAAAGCTGTGTTTGCTGTCCAGAAATTCGATTGTAAAGATGTTGTGTGCAGGCGGGTCAAAACTTATTATTTTTGGACGAAATTTAAACCGGAGGTTTTCCGTGATATGTGACCTACTGATGTTTTTCCAGATTTTTATAAAATGTTTTGAGGGGTATATCAGACTGTTTAGACTTGATTCAGTGAGATGAGCATTGCCGTAATATGAGATTTAAGAGATTAGTGTGGTAGTGGTCGTTATAATGAACGTGTGGTAAAAATTTGGGCTTCCAACTCTTAAAAACAAAAAAGATATGGCGATTTGAAGTTGAGAAATTGTTTCAGCAAAATTCTGCACACGTCGTTTTTGTGCAGAATTTTAGTCCATTTTGCGAGTAGTGTAAGTTGGTCATGCCAATAGCTTTTCTAGATTTGCAGGACCCTATGATTAAGTGCTTCGAGTTTACTTTCCAACGAACTAGGCCTCGTCAATTTTTAGAATGTAAAAGTGAGTCAAACCCTTTGTACAAGATTAGGTGTCAAAGCTGTGTTTGCTGTCCAGAAATTCGATTGCAAAGATGCTGTGTGCAGGCGGGTCAAAACTAATTTTTTTTTGGATGAAATTTGAACTGGAGGTTGTCCATAATATGTGTGACCTACTGAAATTTTTTCAGATTTTTATAAAATGTTTTGAGGGGTCTGCTGTAGCCAAACTTTTGCAAAGTCCAGCAGACCCTGTTTTAGAATAAGTGTCATTGATGTGTCTTTCATAATAAGATTACTTAGGATATGGTTTATGGGTGAACTATGGTAGTTACATAACATATAAGGGTAACTTATTATGGAGGGAGATCGTCTTGTTCGACCATTTAGCATTCGTTTAAGTATGATGATCCTCTAGTTAAAAACGTCAAATTTCAGAAAATGTAAGTGTGGCATTTTTAGTGGTTCTCAATCATGGATTCTTAAGCATAGGATATTACTACATGGCGATATATATAAATATGTATCTATTTACCCGTATTACGTTACAGTTTATTATAAGTGTGAATTTTAAATACGCGCTGTTAGGAATTCAGTTTTTAGTGAAGTGACGATCATTATCGATCTCACGAGCCTTAGTAATAGTTAGTCAATTCAATGTAATATATAAGTAATCTAACCGGGCCGCATAATATAAAGTCCCAGAAAGCCATAGATAGCCCGCACCGTTGCCCATCCCAAGTTAAGTAAATAAACCATCTCCACACATGGAGAGGGTGTTGGTTGAATCATTTTACACACACATGTAGTGTGTTTTTCTATATGTTTCTCCCTTCCACTTTCTCTCTCTAACTTTCTCTCTCTAGTTTATCTTTTGTGTGAAACTTGGAACCTACAATTGGTATCAAGAGCCTCGGGTGGGTTTAGTGGTTATGTTGTTGTGATTTTGAACTTATTCGTTAAACTTATTTTGCGCTTATAACCCCACAGCTCACGCCTACAAAGAATTTTTTTTACCTCTTCAAATCATATATACCTTTTGCGTATAACGTTTTTTTTTGTTGTTTTAAACTCCTGGTCATAATAAATCTTTTGTGCAACTCCTGTTCTTGGATTGTTCGTGGCCCATTTCTTGTTCAACTCTTTTGACCCGTTTCATAAAAAGGTTTTTTTTTTTTTTTTTTTTTGTTTTTTTATTTTTTTTTTTGTGTGTTTTTTTTGTTGTTTGTTTTTATTTTGTTTTGTTTTTGTTTGTTTTTTTTTTTATATTTTTTTTTTGTTGTTATTTTTTTTTTTTTTTTTTTGTTTTTGTTTTGGCCCATTTCTAGCCTATTTTGTGCAACTCTTGTTCGTATTTTTTTTGTGGTTTCTTTGCGTCAAAAAGTTTTTTTTGTCAAAGTTCATGTTTTGACAACAGCTTTTTTTGGAGCTTATTGAATCGACTTTAGCTTAGAGGGTCACAGCTTATTAGAAGTTCTATAGCTTATTCAAGCTCACCTTATTTTAGTTAACTTTTTCATAGCTTTTTTTTGAAGTAAAAAAGCTTTCATCTACGTAGCTTATTTCATCTTAAAAATTACTTATTTTCGCCTTTTATAGCTTATTAGACGCAACTTATTTTTCCTCTTTTTAGATTTTAAGCTTCTTTTCAAACACAAAACTTTGTATTTTTTTTCGTGTTAAATAAAAAAAAATAGCTTATTTAAGTCTTATTTTCGAAGCTTATCTCCTCTCAAAAAGTGCTTATTCTCGTGCTTTTTCAAGCGTCTTTTTCTGGGTTTCATCTTATTGTGGTCCACGGTTTGTGCAAAGACAAGGACGTTTTGTTGCTTTCTGTTAACGACAAGAAGACAACAAGGACGATTGTACCATTTTTGTTTGTGTGTCAGGCGATCTATACCTCATCGTAGGCGATCTATACGAGTTCTTGTAGGCGATCTATACAACAAACCAAAGAAGGCGATCTATACATAACAACGTGGGCAATCTATACATGAAAGCGTAGGCGATCTATACATTTCGTGTAGGCGATCTATACGTTTGATCAAGGGCGATATATACAAGTAATAACATAGGGCGATCAATACATAAAAAAAAAGAAAACAAGGACGATTTATACGTATGGACTAGACGAATTATACACGATTTTACCTCATTTTAAGTCGTTTCGGATTTTACGGTTTTGTGACGGTTACTTACGGGTCCTCTAATCTATTCCATTACGACCGTGAACTCATTTCGATCATTGTGGTATATTTATTTTACACCGACGATAACCGTATCAAATTCAAAAGTTAAAAACAACCGTTCGTTTTTTTTGTTGTAATTTAAAACGAAGTTGGTACAGTGTGGAGGGAAAACGTTTTTTATTAAATACAATTTCGAAAATTGCAAGTTTAGTCCCTGGACTTCATGCTCCATTAATCCTTCGTCCTTTCCTTACATGTAAACCTCAACTTTGAAACCACTTTTCATCGTTAGTCCTTAATAGTTATAAATCAGCCGTTAGCCCTTCAAAGTGAACCGTTTTTGCACCATTCGTCCTTACAACTTCAGTTAACAAATGTGAAGCATTAAACTTGGATTTCAATTACACCGTTAGTCCTTGTTTGTGTTTTAATCAACCGTTAATCATTTCAAGCTCAAAATTTGTGCACCGTTCATCATTTTTAGCTCATTAATCGTTAACAAAAGCTCAAGTTCTTCAACAACAACAAATTTTCTTTCACGGTTTCTTCTTGATTTAGTAAAATCCCGTAAAAGATTATTCTTTTCTCTTTTTAAATCATAGATTTGTAAAATTCCGTGAACGTTAATTGAATTCAATCCACAACAACAATCACTTTACCTACATAAGATCCTACAAATCATTTTCACTTCACAATTCATGGTAAAAATGGAAACGAAAGATACTTTATCTTCGTGTTCTAATTCGAAAGAACAACAAAAGCAACAAATTCAAGACAAAGCAAAGGAAAGTTGCATAGTATTTTCACACCTCATGGCTCTTTCAAACAACGACTTAAAAGGAACTTCTATCGAGGGAGGATTCGAACAGGCATTTGCAACACTCTTTGAGCAAGATGTTCAGACTTTCACAAGAACAATGTTCGTAAAGTTATATCAACTAGAAAAACATCTTTCTAAAGAAGAATATCAAGAACTTGAATCCTATCGTGCATTTAGAGTACTCTTGCAACAATTCAGACGTTCCTCTATTCACGATTCTCGTTCGATAATGATGAAGGTCTTATTATACACAAGTACTTTATTGCATATACAAAGACCGCTGTTCCATTATTTCATGATAAACTGATCCAACACATGGAATCTCTTCAGGAGTCAATTCAGGAAAGACCAAAGCATAAACGAGAGTATGATAGAAGGCTGAATGATAGAATGATGCAGTTAAAAGAGGGAAAGGTTGATTCGAGTAAAGCATTAGATGCTAGTTTGGTTGTTACAGAATGCAGTGAGACAAAGTCAGACAAGCAGGATACAAGAAACATGTCATGGAATGATGCAGATATTGAGGATGCAGACATCAGACC